>PVHT021183553.1:8769440-9054330 GCA_004024745.2 Catagonus wagneri
TGGGAACTCCTAACTTAATATTTTTAACCAGGGAGAACATGGCAAAGGGGTTTTAAAAATATGACTTTTATTTGTACATAGAAATTTGATCATAGTAGGTTTTATTTATTTATCTGCCTCCCAAATTAGGACCTAACACTCCATAGAGTAATGAATCAAGATTTGTTTTTTGATGTTTCCACAGAACTGCAATGCATATGCACGCATTAATCACTGTTAACTTATAATGAATGAGAGAATAAAACACTAACTTCTGCTATCTAATGTTATAATGAATATTAAATATCAAAAATGGATTGGAGTCTATATTATTTATTTAAAGTATAGCTGATTTACCATGTTGTGATAATTTCTGCCAGCTAGATTATTTCTTTTTTCTTTTTACACCTGCTCTTGTGGCATATAAAGTGCCCAGGCCAGTGGTCAAATCAGAGCCACATCTGCAGCATATGCCCCAGCTGGGTCCTTAACCCACTGAGCCACAACAGGAATTCCTAGGGTAATTTTGAAAACTCTTGTTTCACTGCATGTGGTTCCAGCTTTCCTCTCTTGAAAAATATGGTGAGATAACATGAATGTAGCTATGGAGAACAATAGGACAGCAAATTGTTCTTGCTGAAACCTGATGGTGGCAGCATCTTTTGCCCATGTACCTTAAACTGCTTCTAGTCTGCTTGAGGATTTTCATCCAGCTGCCTATGACAGCAACTTTGCTATGTTTCTATATGAAATTTTTATATTTAAAGAAAGTGCAGCCTTTTTATTACATCTATGCAACATCTTATAAATCCTTTCAACTAGTATATGGGCTATTTCCATGTGCCATATTCCCCTTTTCCAGAATTTCTAGAAATATTTGAAATATGTAAAAAAAACCTACTTTTTGGGGGTTTTTTTAGGGCCTCACCCATGATATACGGAGGTTCCCAAGCTAGAGGTGGAACTGGAGCTGCAGCTGTTGGCCTACACCACAGCCACATCAGATCCAAGCTGTATCCGCGAACCACACCGCAGCTTATGGCAAAGCTGGATCTTTAACCCACTGAGCGAGGCCAGGGATCGAACCTGCAACCTCATCGTTCCTAGTTGGATTAGTTTCCACTGTGCCATGATGGGAACTCCAGGAAAAACATATACTCTTAACCCAAGTTTAATTACATTTTTTAATTACAAAAAAACCTCTTCATGAATCATTTTCTGTGGTCACTTAAATAATGGCCCCCAAAGATGCTCTTGTGCTAATCTCCAACACCCATATATATGTTGCCTTATATGACAAAAGGGACTTTGCAGATATGAGTAAATTAAGGATCTTGAGATGGAAAAAATTATATAAATTATCTGGGTGTGCTCCAAATGTAATCACCAGGTTTTTATGTTCACCATATGTCTTTCTTCTTCCAATTCACATTCTACCAAGAAAGTAATTTTTCAATCCTCCCCTGATACTTTGTTTTTCCTGAGACTGCCCTACAGGTAGACTTTTTCTTTTCTTTTTTTGCCTTTTGTCATTTTAGGGCCACAGCTGCAGCTTGTGGAGGTTCCCAGGCTAGAGGTCTAATCAGAGCTGTAGCCACTGGCCTATGCCGCAGCCACAGCAACGCAGGATCCGAGCCGCATCTGCGACCTACACCACAGCTCACGGCAACACCAGATCACTGACCCACTGAGCAAGGCCAGGGATCGAACCTGCAACCCCATGGTTCCTAGTCGGATTCATTAACCACTGCGCCACGACGGGAACTCTGACTTTTTTTTTTATCTTGATTTTTACTTCCTTTTTTTTCCCTTTACTTAATGAATTTTATTACAATCATAGGTGTACAAAAATCATCACAACTCAATTTTATAGCATTTCCGTCCCAAACCCTCAGTGCATCCCCCCAGCCCACACATTGTCTCATTTGTAAACCATAGGTTTTCCAAAGTCTGTGAGTCATTATCTGTTCTGCAAAGAAGTTCACTGTGTCCTTTTTTTTTTAGTTTCCACATGTAAGTGGTAGCATTTGATGTTGGTGTCTAATTGTCTGACTGGTTTCACTTCACATGATAATTTCTACATCCATCCACGTTGCTGTAAATGTTGTTATTTTGTTCCTTTTAATGGCTGAGTAATATTCCATTGTGTGTACGTACCAGATCTTTCCTATCCACTCCTCTGTCGCTGGGCATTTAGGATGTTTCTATGACTTGGCTATTATATAGAGTGCAGCAATAAACACTGGAGTACATGTGTCTTTTCGAGACATAGTTTCCTCTGGATAGATGCCCAGGAGTGGGATTGCTGGATCACATGGCAATTCTATTTTTAGTTTTCTGAGGAATCTCCATACTGTTTTCCACAGTGGTTGCACCAGTTTGTATTTCTGCCAACAGCGTAATAGGGATAGACTTTTGTTTGTTTGTTTTTTTGTTTTAATCAGGGAAGAACTGTTTTATTTGAGTAGGTAGGATAAGGTGATGCAAGGACGTAAATCAGATAAAAATATGTCAGAATTAATTCTATGCTTCTGCAATAGTTTGTCTTGCATTAATACAGTAGTACTATAAGTTTCCATTATATTATACATACACATTGCACAAAACATTCAAATCCACATACTATAGGAATTTAAAATATAATACTGAAGTACAAAGGTACTGCCGCTCTTGAATATCTTTATCATATTATTTGGTCTATTTGATTTTTAAAATTATCTTAGGAATTATTTTTAAAAATCATAATTAGCCAGTAGGGATAGACTTTTGATGCTCAGTCTGTCATTAATGTCTAGCAGTGTCTAATTTTATTTTTCTTACAGTATTTATTTCATCTACTGTTGCATTATACACATATTTGGGATGAAAATTAAAACCTATGCCAGTGTTATATTTGAGAGAGAAATATATCCAACTTATCAGATTATCTCAAATTTTAAACATTAAATTTCCTGAATCTGAACTGTTTTAGGCAATATTATGATTTGTTGGTATAGTATACTCCTATGACTGAACAACATAAATCATTATCTTATAATTCTGAGAGTCTTAAGTCCAAAATGGGTCTCACTAGGCTAAAACGAAGATTTTGAAGAACAGTGTTCCTTCTGGAGGCATTAGAGGGGAAATCTATTTCCTTGCCTTTTCCAGGTTCTAGAGGGCATCTGCATTCCTGGTCTCATCCCTCCCCCTCCTTCAAGGCCAGCATTTCAGTATCTTTAGGTCTCCTTCTGACTCTCTTTCCTTTCTCCCTCTTAGACTTGTAAGGATGCATGTCATTACATTGGACCTACTGGGAAAATCCTGGATAATTTAGCCATCTCAAGGTTAAATAATTATCAACTACAGTTTCTTGCCACCTTAATTCTCCTTTGTGGTATAACCCAACATATTCACTGTTTCCAGGGATTAGGACACAAGCATCGTTTTTGGGTGCAGGGGTTATTATTCTGCCTCTTAGAATTGATAAGAATATTTAGTGGAATTTTAGTCATATCCTGACACTATCTAGCTGTGGAAACTTTGAAAATTTAGCCCTTATCTCTGTTCTTTTTTGTCCTATTTGGGAAATCAGAGTTCTGAACTAGCAAGTTCTAAGCTCTTCTTCTGAATAAAACAATTCAAAAACACCATTTGTACTTAACAGAACTCAAAAATCCATAGTAGAGTGTAAGTTAAAGCAAAATCTGTTTGGGTGGGAAAGTCAGACTACAAAATATTTTGAAGTCCTGCAAGGGATGTTTCTATTTAATTGTAACTAAGGAGTCTAGAAGAAGCCTCTTCTGAATAAAGACCTCTGTGAAAACGTGAAAAACACATCCATTACTTCTAATAGCCAATGTCTTTAAACTATGGGAATAAATTATTTTTTGTAAGCAAAAAACAATAACTAAATTCTTCACAAGTTATAGTCATTTTGCTTTTGTCAACATATAAATTATTTTCCAAATAACATGAGGTTAAAAACACTACAGAGTATTTTTCAGAACTACAACATAAAAGCAAACAGCAGGCTGTGTAACTGTCTCTCAAAATCTCTCTTAATACTTACCTCACAGTATTATTACCAGGGTAACATATATCTCTATTATTTTTTAGGTGAAGAAACAAGCTCAAAAACGCTATGAGAGTTGTCCAAGGTGACCTAGCTGTTAAGCAGTAAAAGAAATGAAATTAGACTTTCTGCCTTCAAAACAGCACTCTTTTCTCCACATGAACATCCCAAATATACTTCCCTTTTTCATTAAAAAAAGGAGAGAAAAAATCTAAAAGAGTAAAAGCAGGTGTTTCTTTCATTGATTGGTTTAGAGAGGGACTTGACAATTTCATCGATTATGAATCTTCGTTTTGTTCATGAATCCCTGCCTCCGTTTTAAGACTTAGTCACTCAGTTTTATCATTTACCTATTTTTACAAAAAGGCTCATAAGGAATGATGAAAAAGTACTTCACCAAGAATTTTTCATGGATTGAGAAATTCTTTGATCCCATATCCTCAAATGAGTTTATGCTTATGTGAGAACTCAGTTGACTAGGCCAGTATAGAAAGTTGTATAAAAAAGATAGTGAGCAGGCTATAATGGATGAGGATGGGAAGGAACGGTGTGAAATTTTAGCACCATGAAGTTTCTTTCTTTATAAACAAACTTGACAACAAGAAGAAAAGAAAGAAAAAAAAAGGAAACTAGGGAATAGCTTTTAAAGGAGTGTTTGTCCCCTGATATTATTTTACTGCAAATCTGTATGTAAAAGTTGCTAGTCAAATTATAAATTAATGATCTGTTATGGTAATCTTAAATATTACTGATGAATAATAAATAATATGTTAAATTAAGTATTTATTAAGTACATGAGGAAATCCAGTAATAGTTTGTTTACTCGTGTGAGAGTGTGGAGAAGCTATGCTAGAGATGTTAGGTCTAATATCTGAATAATGACAGAAGTGAGGCCTGGTAAAAACAAAAAGTGGGGGTGGAGGGGTGTCCCAGAGGCATAGAGGTGAAAGAAAAAAACTGACAGATATTATTTTATGCCATCTTGGACTCCTGTGCTGCTTGATCAAGCATCACTCTCCGCAGTTTTCTGCCCCCCAGCTGGCCTCCAATGCTTAAATCAGCTCAACCAGAAGGAAACTCACCCATGAACAACCCATGCCTCTAGCACATGGCAATCCCTAGCCTTGGGGTAGGGAGGAGACAGCTTCTCCATTTTAAAATCAAACTGCATGTTTAGCTAGTCTGTATGTCTGAGGAGCAAAAAATGCCTCATTCTATAAAATAAATTCGGTTTCTTATTTAAAAATTTTGTCATTAGAGTGTAGTTGATTTATAATGTGTGCCAATTTCTGCTATACAGCAAAGTGATCCAGTTATTCATATATATACATTCCTTTCTTATATTATCTTCCATCATGGTCTATCCCAAGAGATTAGCTGTACAGTAGGACCTCATTACTTATCTACTCTAAATCTAATAGTTTGCATCTACTAACGCCAAACTCCCCGTACATCCCACTCCCTCTCCCATCCCCTTTGGCAACCGCAGACTGTTTTCCTATTTCCTTTATTTTTGCATTAAAATAATATTTCTTGCTCTTTTCTGATTAAGAAAGTAGTATTTGTTAGAAAAAAAAGAATGTACAGATCAACATAGAAGAACATAAGTTCCCTATAATCCCACTGTCTAGAAATAACCATTATTAACATTTTTTAAAAAATCAATCTAGTTTTTAGACATATTTTTGTTTAGAAAGTAATAGCAGCTCCCTCCTCCCCACTGGGATGTAACATACTGAAATGTCTTCATTCCCACACTAAAGACAACAACAAAAGCAGAGAAACAGCAATTTTATGACTTATTTTGAACCCATCAGAGACCTAGGGTACTGGGTAACCAACTAGCCTAAAATATAAGAAGGGATAGCTGCCTCAGAAAGAGACAGAGAGAAAGCATTTATTTACTGGGGGCAGAAGCTGACAGAGATGATTAGAAAACCTCTAGCGGGAATAGTTAAGGCATTTGCGTGAGGTCTTGCAAGAGAATGTACAGCCCCAAGACATGTAACTGTCTTGAGAGTTCTTGCCCACCTACAGGCTTTTCTCTATGGATCTCACAAAAATTATAGTAGGGGTCTTGGAAAAATGTCTCTGGGGTGCAGGCTTAGGGGAGAGAAACAGCAGCTGTCTGCAGAAAGGGCATGAAGCAATCACATATGACTCAAAGGAACAAAAGCTTTAATACTGGGGCTAGGGACGTGGGGAGGACAAACCCGTTACCACCTTTAGGGAGGGGCTGCAATCCATTGCAGCTGGAGAAATGAGTAGAAAAAGTCTCTACCCCTGAGGATCGAGCAGGAATACCATGACAGGGCTCAAAACTACAGCTAAGGGAAGGAGAAATGACAGAGTCACAGCCAGAGGACCCAGGGTCACAAAGCTTGCCAGGGGCTGAGGGTTAATCAGAAGTGAAAGGACACATTATGCCCCTCCCTACACCATCAGAATGAGCAGTGTTGAGTAAGAGGAATGTGGAATACTTCTTGGGTAATCACAAGAGCAAAGAGGCAGATCATTGAGTGGACAGAACAAAGGGAAGATGTATAGGTGAAGGTAGAACAGATACCTAGTGAAGCCACCTGGTAAACCAGCCCTCACCCTAAACACAGGGCATCATCAGAGCCATTTGAAGGCTATGGTTCTCTAGCAAGAAGGGTAGCAGAGGAAGGGGCAGAGTCTGCAGGACAGGGCCAGCTTCCTTTACACCTGACAATTTCCCTCACGGAACCTGGGGGCATACAGGAAGCTGGCCTCCAAGGCGTTATGAAATACTTTTAACCAAATAAAGAGATTAAAAACTTGTTTTATTTAAAGACTCTTAAGTTATCTTTAGAACACAAGGCCTATGGGCCTCCATTGGTGCACTTGTCACAGATACAACAAATGTCACCCGTGTGCCTGGGTGGAAGGTGGACTTACCCAGCATCGTTCAGCAAGCTAGACATAGAGGGACAAGCTTTTACTCTCTTGGTTCTTGTTTTGTGCCTTTTCTACAACACCATTCACTCTCCCCAAATTCACCTCGTTTATTTTCAGTACAAGGAGATGTACATTTTTCTTTCAAATGACCTTTTCAAAAAGAAGATTTGAAATCTGTGAGTTTTTATAAACAAGTTCTTTTGTGTCATTTTTATTAGATTCCACACATAAGTGATAGTGTATGGTATTCATCTTTCTCTGCCTGATTTACTTCACCTGGTATGATAATCCCTAGGTCCATACATGTTGCTACAAATGACATTATTTTATTTTTCATGGCTGAATAATATTCCACTACACTCCAATAAAATTTTTTAAAAAGGAATATTTGAAAAATCAACAAGATGACATATGAAATATCTGTAAAATAGAATACTAAATCTAAAAGATGGTAAATGACATCAGGTGTCCATTTGCTGAACCTTCAGTATAGAAGTTTTAATTATTTCATATAAATAAAAAATAAAACTTTATAATTTCATGTATACTCAAGCAATTTTCACAAGTTTTGTATATATAAATATTGAAAATGCACATTTTTTTTCTGACTTGGTCCATAATATCATATGGTTATTACTTCACAGATATTGGGGCTTTGTTACTCTCTGCCAGAAACCACCTTAACTATACCACATGTATGTTCTTCTAATACTTGGAAGTTAGAAATGAACATTCGAAGTACATTCAACTCTTATATAAGAAATGCAGCATTCCAGATGGTAAGAAAACCATCTCTTTCTTATGAGAGTGAACAATTCAAAACCACATTCTAGAAGTGATTATAAATTCAGTGCAATCCTAATCATAATTCCAGCAAAATTTCTTGTAGATATCTGTTGTGAGCTGAGTGCTTATGTCCTCTCAAAATCTGTATGTTGAAGCCCACGCTCCATGTGGCTGTATTTGGAGATATGGGCCTTTGTGCAAGTAATTAGGTTAAAAAATGTCATAAGAGGTGAGTCTTAATCCGACTAGACTCATACAAGGAGAGACAGGAGAAAGTTTGATATCCCTCTTTTTCTCTCTACGTGCCAAGCAAAGCCACAAATAGATCAGTACCTTGATTTGCACTTTCTAATCACCAGAACTGTGAAAAATTTCTCTTGTTTAAACCACACAGTTTTGATTTTCTTTTTTTTTTATGAGAGCCTGAGCTAAACACAATATTAATAGCTAACTCTAAAAATTTGTCTGGAAAGCAGAGGAATTAAATGAGAATAGCCAAAGCATTTTTGATAAAGAAAAGCCATGTTAAAAGACTCACACTAAATTTATTATTTTAAGACTTATTATGCCATTATAGTAATCAAGATTTTATATTACTGACAAAAGGCTGGGCACATAGATCAATGGAGCAGAATAGAAAGTCCAAAAATAGATGTATACAAATACCATCAACTGATTGTTGACAGGGGTACAAAGGCAACTCAGTGGAGAAATGATATTCTTTCAGACATATTGTGTTGGAATAACCGGATAGCCATATTGAAAAAAAATTAACATTGACCAATAGCTTACTCTTTAAACAAAAATTAACTCAAAATAGCTTATAGACCTAAATGTAAAACATATAATGATAAAACTTTTAGAAAAAAATAGGAAAATTGGGCTATAGAAATATGACTCCAAAATCATGGTTCATTAACTGACAAAAACGATAAATTACACTTCATCAAAATGAAAAACTCTGTATCAGTAAAAGAGTCTGTTAATAGAACAAAAATACAACCTATAAACTGGGAGAAAATATTTGTTCCTCATATATCCGACAAGGTACTATATCCAGAATGTGTATAAGCGTTTATATAAACTCAACAATATTCCAATGAAAAAACACACCAATAAAGAAAAATATGCAAAATACTTAAACAGCCACTTCCTTAAAGTGGTGTGAATGACAAAGAAGCATAGGAAATATGTTTAACACCATCTAACTACTTAAGTGCAAATTTAAACCATGTTATCATGCCATTACACACTCAGTAGACTGGCTGAAATAAAGCAAAACTTACATCACCAAATATCGATGAGAATGTAGAGAAATGGAACTCAGTTTCTTATAAGGTTAAACATGAACATAACTATATGACCCATAAACCCCTCTCTTAGGTATTTACTCTCGAAAGATGAAAATGTATTCGCACAAAAAAGTCATGTGCCCATTTTATAACAGAAATATCCCTAATTGTCCCCAAACTGGAAACAAAGTAAATGTTCTTTACTGAGTAACTAAATAAATTGTGGTATATTGATACAATGGAATATTACCCAGCAATAAAAAGGAGTGGATTAGTAATAACATGCAATAACATTGTTGTATCTGAAGTATGCTGTGCTAAGAAAATGAAGCCAGAAGAATGACTACCATATTACCTATTTCCATTTATATGATACTGTGGAAAAAGAAAAAAATGGAGAGTGGAGAAGAGGTCAGTGGTTGCCAGGGATTAAGGATGAGAGGAAGGTTTAACTACAAAGGTATGAAATAAATGAAGGAAGTTTGGCGTGGGGCTGGGGAATATCTTGTATCTTGACTGAGGTGGCAGTTACCTGACTTGATACATTTGTCAAAACTCATGGAATTGCTTACCCTCAAAAGAAAGTGAGCTTTGCTGTATATACATTTCAAAATAAACTTTAGAAATGTACCTAAAAACAAGCCAACTGAATCACAAAATATAATCAGAACCCCTTGATTACTCACCATTGCACTGCTGCCACCATAGATCAGACAACTCTTTTTCTCTTGTTCCTCTAGGTGTTATTCCATTGCAGACAGAATAAACTTTTAAAAACATAAATCAGATTTCACTCTGTTCAAAATCCTCCAAAGACTAAAGACGAAAGTAGAGGGTCATTCAGACTAAAACCAAAGTTCTTAAAATGATCTATAATGGTCTTTAGGGTCTGCTCTTTCCACTTCTTCTCTTAGGATGCTCCTGTGACCTACCCTTCTCTGGTTTTACTGACCTTCTTGTTGACTCATCTTACACACACACACACACACACACACACACACACACACACACACCGGCCTATGGCCTTTGCTCTAGCTCTTCCCTCCACCTAGAACAGACTTCCCCAAATATTCACTCTCATTCATGCTTTCTTCAACGATCACCATCTCAATAAGGCCCAACTTGAATACTTATTTAACGCTGGAATTTGCCTCTACCCAGAAATCACAGTTCCCTTTCAGTTATTTTTCCTTGGCACTTATCTTCAATTAAACTAATTTATTTATTTCTATGTGTGTTAATCATCTGTATCCTAATACTAAAATGTGAGGAACAAGAGGGCAAGAGTTTGGGCATATTTTATTTACTGACAACCCAAGGACCTAAAAATTATTCTGCCATTTAATAGGAGCTTCCTAAATAACTGAAGCTATGGAAGTTTATAAGACTTACAGAGAACTCTAAGGATGTATGAAAGTATCCTTTAACAACCCATTAAAAGCAAAACTAGACTTGCCCTACATGACCTGGTGCTTTCACTAGCGCAGCCATGGATTTCAAAATGGCAGTATTTGGAAGAATGATATTCTAGGTCCAGCTGCATATCTAACTCATTATGAAATTTTTAGCAAGTCGTCTTCTCCCTAGATCTGTTTTTTGTTCTATAAAATAAGGTTTTTATAAAAAAGTTTTTCAAGAACTTCTGTGGACTTGATAGAAATTGTTACAGGCTTTGTAAATTAGAGTTTCCTCAGAAACTTCTATGAAATGCTGGTGCCTAAAAAGGCATCATCTCCAAAGAGTCTACTTTAATTGGTCTTTGTGGGGCTTAAGCATTGATACAAAGCCAGGAGTGAGACCCACTGACTCAAAGTTTATGGGTCCGCCATATTCAAGATCAGTCTTCCATGAGCATAAGTTTGTGTTTTCAGATGTTCACTGTTAAAGTCAGATGAGGATCACATTAAGTTGATTATATTGAGATGTTTCTTGCTGACTTGATCAATATCACCACGCTGCTGCAGACACCAGGGAGTGATAGGAAGAGAGCTCACAGATAGGAGTGGCCAAACCTGGGCTCTGTGGGCATCTTCCCATTTTGCTCTTGCCTCTGAGGACACTGACTTTGTTGACCTTCAAACTCCTGAAGCCACTGCTAAGTATACCTCACATCTCACCTGCTTCCCTTCTATACCTGAATCCTTAAAGCTAAGTGGATTGCTTGCTTAGGCCAACACAGGTGGATCTTGAACATTTTCATGGACTCTTAGGAATCACGCAGAACCTGTACAATATCCTTTCTTTTAAACTCAAAATTTTATTGGAATATAGTTGACTTACAATGTTGTGTTAGTTTCAGGTGTGTAGCAAAGTGAATCAGTTACACACATATACAAGAATTAAAGTGAATTATTTTCCCATGTGGGTTATTACAGAGTCTTGAGTAGATTTTCCCAAGCTGTACGGTAGGTCCTTGCTGATTATCTATTTTATATAAAGTAGTGTGTATATGTTAATCCCGACCTTCTAAATTTTTTTGCACTGCATATTTTATTTTATTTTATCAATGGATTTTATTTCAATTATAGGTGTACATAAATCATCACAAGTCAGTTTTATAGATTTTGTATCCCAAACCCACAGTGCATCCCCCCACCCCCCAGATTGTTTTATTTGAAAAACCAAGATTTTCCAAAGTCTGTCATTCTCTGTTCTGCAGGTAAGTTCATTGTGTCTTTTTAGTTTCCACATGTAAGCGGTAGCATTAGGTGTTGCTGTCTAATTGTCTGACTGGTTTCACTTCGCATGATAATTTCTAGGTCCCCGACCTTCTAATTTATCCCTCCCCGCAATGTGTCCTCTCTGGTAACCAACAGTATATCCTTTCAAGTTCTATGTCTTCCATTGAGTGGGTGTTGAATCGGAAACTTCAGAATCCTCACCTTTAGTTACTTAGACTTGTTCCAGAAATCTGAACTAAACCAACTGATTTCTGACTGTGTTTTGAAACCACATTAAAAGAACAGCACCTGGCGCCCTCCCACACCCTCAGAAGCTCAAATTCTGGCAGCCTTCATCCAGAACCGTATGCCTGATTGCACCTCCCTTTTCCTGCTCTCATAATTGGTAGAAGCCTATGTCCTGGAAAGCAGTGCCTCAGGCACCATAGTTGAGAATACTGGGAAGGCTAAGAAATGGGAAAGGAAAATTTCAACCAAACTAATGTTTTGGAGTGTTCCATGATGCCATATCCTCCATTTGCTTTTTTAAAAATAGAAACTTCCCAACTATTTATTTTAACATGGTACACAAAAAGATAGAAATATTCCCTGTTAATTTTTTTCCTTTTTGGAACTTCATCGCTTAGTTGTTTTAACAGGTGCAGTAATGGCTGCAATTGCAAGATATAAGAACATCCTCCTTTGTTTTGCAAATTAAGACTCCCAGGCTTAGTAATCAGGAAAATTTTAGGTCTTTGAATGCACATAGATATTTTCTTTGTCTCATAACAAGTACCATACCCTAATGTGAGATATATAAATTCCACACCTGAACCGCTTATCTACAACGATGATTTCTTCCCTGATACTTTTTTTCTTTCCTTTTACTTTATTTTCAAATGGAGACATGTATATCATGCCTGTCACATATCTTGGAAGAAAAACTTCAGTGTTAGGAATCAGTACAATCATTTCAGGGAGTCATGGGGAGATGCAGAGACTAAGAGGGGAGTGGGAGGAGGGGAGCAGGATTTTAGGACGCTCACTTCTCAGATTTTCCTCTGCCTTTGTACTAAACCTGGGGATGATTTGGGATGTGCAAGCCTTAGCTAGCTCAATCGCGCACAGGGAAGAGGGAAAGTCATCACAATGAAGGAAATGTGCTCCAACTTTCTTTGCACTCCCCAAGCCACTAAATTCATTGTCACATTGGAATTGGTTCAGGAACAATTTCCGTAACTATTCCCTCTGCCTCCTGGCCAAGCTTTTCTCCCTAGATCTTTGCACATCTGGCTGCTTCTGGTCTTGTATGAGTTTAAATGTTGTTTCAAAAATTACGTTCTCCAATCCTTTAAACCAAAGTTATCTTTTTGAATGTAGTTTTTACCATGCATCACTAACAAAAAGAATCTCATTTAGGGAGTTTGTGCTGTGGCACAGCGCGTTAAGTATCTGACTACAGCTCTTCAAGTTGCTATGAAAGCTTGGGAACTTCATGGAAGCCCGGGAACTTCCATATGCCATGGGTTTAGGAAAAAAAACTCTCATTTAGTCTGCTCCCTCATTCAGAATATAAACTCTATGGGAACAAGCAGGAACCTTGCTATTCCTGTTACTCCTGAATATGTACCTTATCTATATAAAATGTATGCACAGAACAAATACGTATGGTAACCTAGACCAGAGGACATGCTCAATAAGCATTTATTGATTGATAGAAACGTGAACAGTCAGAGGAAAAGAGTGAAAGTGAGTCAATACATGCAGTCCCTTAGAATCTCCATACGGAGCTGTGGGACCAGAGACAACCTGGGGATCATCATAAGAGTAGATCACGTCTAAGAAAGCAAGAACCTGACAAGCCACCGCACTCGAGATGCATTTCCCTACCCACCGCTCTAGCCCACCAAAACTGCTGATTATGGCAGGTGGAATATCAGCATCCCAAAGATGTTCGTGCCCCAACTCCCCAAAACTTGAGAATACACTAGTTTACAAGGTCCAAACAAGTTTATAGATGTGGTTAGGCTAAGGATTTTGAATTAAGATTATATTCATTCCCTAATGTTTTGTACCGAGTGTTAATATTTTACATTTTAGTATGAGACTTGTTACGGGTTAATTTTTGCATGTTGTATTTTAGACTTGGTCAATTTTCATTTTTTAAAAAGGTGAACGTCCAGTTGCTTCAGCATCATTTGTTGAAAAGTCAACTTTTCCTCTATTGAACTGCTTTTGCAGTTTTGTTAAACATCAGTTGAGCATATTTGTGTGGGTGTATTTCTGGTTTCTCTATTCTGTTCTATTGATTTATCTATCTATTTTTCCCCTTCTACTACAGTCTTAATTAATGTAATAACACACTGTCTTGAAATCAAATTTGATTTCTATAACTTTGTTCTTCTTTTCCAAACTTGTTTTAGCCATTTAATTCCTTTCCCTTCCCATATAAATGTTTAGAATAATTTCATCTACATATACAAAATACTTGCTGGTATTTTGAAAAAAAGTTGTGTTAAATCTACATATAAATTTTGGGAGAATTAAACTTTTTAGTGTATTGAGTATTTCAATTCATGAGCAAAGTATGTCTCAATCTCTTTAAAGATTCTTTGACTTCTTTCATCTGTGTTTTGAGTTTTCAGCTACAATTTCTACATACGTCTTGTTAGATTTACAGTTAAGTGTTACAATTTTTAAGTAAATTTAAATGGCATTTTACTTTTAATTTCAATATCTATTTGCTCATTACCAGTAAATAGAAATAAAATAGATTTCTGCATACTGGCCTTGTATCCTGCAAACTTGCAAGTGTTTATCTCTAGGCTTTTAAACAATTATTATTAAAGATTCCTTGGGATTTTTTATATAGACAATTAGATATTCTACAAGTAGGAGCAGTTTTATTTCTTCCTTTCCAAACTGTATGTCTTTTATTTCCTTTTCCTGACTAATGCACTGGCCAGAATTTTCAGTGCTATATTAATAAGTATGGCAAGAGTTGTCATCCTTGCCTTGTTTTTATCTTAGGGAGAAATAATTCAGTCTCTCATCATTAAGCACAGTGTTAGCCACAGGGGTTTTAACATTTTTTTCTTGAAGTATAGGTTATTTACAAAGTTGTTAACTTCTGCTTTACAACAAAGTGATTCAGTTCTACATACACACAGATCCATTCCCATACAGGTTATCACAGAACATTCTGCAGATTTTCCTGTGCTATATAGAAGGTCCCTGTTGACCATCCATTCCTTTAAATTAGTGTGCATATGCCAGTCTCAAACCGCTAATCCATCCCTCCTCCCACCCTTCTCCTTTGGTAACCATAAGTTTGTTTTTGAAGACTGTGAATCTGTTTCTGTTCTGTAAGTAATTTATGTGTTTTTTAGATTCTACATATAAGTGATATCATATGATATGTGTCTTTCTCTGATTTACTCCACTAAGTATAATAATCGCTGGGTCCCCCCATGTTGCTGCAAATGGCATAATTTCATTCTTTTTATGGCTTAGTAATATTCCATTGTGTGTATACACATATATACGTATACATGTATACATTTATATACACTAATGACCGTGACTTGCTTAAATCTGCAAAGACCCTATTTCCCAATAAATTCACATATTGTAATACTGGGGTTAGCACCTCAACATAATTTTGGGGGAGGGCATAATTCAAACCATAATGTATAGTTTATGTTTTTTGGGGAATTAGTTAATTTCATCTAGAGCATCAAATGTATGTGTGCAGAGCTTTTCATACTATATCCATATTAATCTTTTGAAAAGTGTGGTATCTATAGCAATATTCCATATTCCATGACTGGTATTGGTGATTTTTACCTTCTCCTTTTTTGTTTTGGTCTGTCTTGCTAAAAGTTTGTCAACTTTATTGATTTTTTCAAAGAGGCAATTCTTTGGTTTATTGATTTTTTTTCCTATTTTTTTCTTTCAGTTTCATCGATTTACACTCTTACCTTTATTATTTCCATCCTTTTTCTAGATCTAGGCTTATTCTGCTCTTCTTTTT
The DNA here is from genome assembly GCA_004024745.2 of Catagonus wagneri. Classification (NCBI taxonomy): domain Eukaryota; kingdom Metazoa; phylum Chordata; class Mammalia; order Artiodactyla; family Tayassuidae; genus Catagonus; species Catagonus wagneri. The sequence goes on from PVHT021183553.1 coordinate 8,785,164, forward strand.
GTTAAATGCTTGAAGTGGGAGCTTAGATTATTGATTTGAGAATTTTACGCTCTTCCAATATATAGATGATAAATTTTCCCATCAGATCTGGCAAATTATGTCCCACAAATTTTGATATGTTGAATTTTTATCTTTACTGAATTCATCGTGTTTTTAAATTTTCTTTGAGACTTCCTCGTTGAGCAAAGGATTATTTACAACTCTGGTTTAGCCTTCAAGAGTTTGGATAATTTCCTCTCATCTTTCTTTCTTCTTTTTTTATTGTGCTATGTTTTCATTTTACTTTATTATTTTTTATTTTTTATTATAATTGCTTTACAGCATTCTCTCAATTTCTGGTATACAGCAAAATGATCCAGTCATAAATACATATATATATATATATATATATATATATATATATATACACACTTTCTTTTTTTCACATTATCCTCCATCATGTTCCATCACAAGTGATTAGATACATAGTTCTCTGTGCTATATATCGGGATCTCACTGCCCATCCGTTCCCAATGCAAGAATTTTCTTCTGCTAACCCCAGACTCCCAATCCATCCCACTCCCTACCCCTCCCCCTTCCCCAGCAAACACGAGTCTATTCTACATATCCATGATCTTTTCTCTTTGTAGATAGATCATTTGTGCCATATTTTGGATTCCACATATAAGTGATATTGTATGGAGTCTTTCTGTTTCTGACTTACTTCACTCAGTATGAGAGTCTCTAGTTCCATCCACGTTGCTGCAAATGGCATTATTTTTCCTTTTTTATGGACCAGTTGTATTCCATTGTGTATATATACTACATCTTAATCCATTCATCTGTTGATGGGCATTTAGGTAGTTTCCATGTCTTGGCTATTGTGAATAGTGCTGCAATGAACATAACAGGTGCATGTAAGTTTTTCAGTGAAAGTTTTGTCTGGATATATGCCCAGGAGAGGGAGAGTTTTCTGAGGTATTTCCATACTGTTTTTCATAGTGGTTGTACCAATTTACATTCCCACTAACCGTGTAGGAGGGTTTCCATTTTGGTTGGGGAACACACTGTGTATGATTTCAATTCTTTATATTTGTTGAGCTTTCCTTTGTGCTTCAGGACTATCTTGGTATAGGTTTCATGAATACTTGAAGAAAACATACGTATTCTGCTGTTTTTAGGTGGAGTGCTTTATAAATTTTCATTGGATCCTGTTGGTTTATGGTGTTAAGTCCTTCCATATCCTTGACGATTTTCTGTATGGTTGTTTTATCAGTTATTAAGAAAGAGTGGTTAAAGTCTGGAGCTATAATTGTAGACATCAATTTTTCCCATCTCGTCTATGTGTTTGTTGTTTCACGTATTTTGCATCTTTGTTTTCGGCATGTACACAGATTATGTATGTCTTTTTGGTAGATGGATCTTTTTTATCATTGTGTAATCTCTTTGTCTCTAGTAATTTTCTTTGCTCTGAGGTCTGCTATATCTGATATTAATAAAACCATTTGTGCTTTCTTTTGAATAATATTAGCATGATATATTTTTCCACACGTTTATTTACAACTTTCTTATAAAGCTATATTTGAAATGAATTTCTTACAGCATACAATTGAGTCATGCTTTTAATGTACTCTGCTAATTTTTGTCTTTTAACTATTGTATTTAGGCCATTTAGATTTAGCATAATCATTGATATACTAGAGCTTAAAACCAAATATTTTGGTTTTTTGTTTTCTATTTTTTGTTTCTATTTCTTTCCCTCTACCTTACTGGGTCTTACTTATTTATTTTGATTTGATTTATCCATAATATTTTGGGCATTTCTATTTGTATAGCTTTTCTTGGTGATTTCTTTACTTCTTGCATTTTATACACATGACATCAAAGTCTTCTGGTGGTATTAATTTACCAGTTTGAGCACAGTGTAGAAAACTCATGTGTCTTGGGTCCCTTTATTTTCTCCCCTGTTTAATATATATATCTTAAATATTTCCTTTATATAAATTTAGAAGCACAGTAGACAACATAATTTTTGCTTTAATTAACAAATACGAATTAGAAAATTCAAGAGAAGAAAGGAAACATGTTTTTATAATGTTCCACTTAACATGTTTTGTCTTGTTTTTCCTAATATTCCCAGATTCCTTATACTTTCTTATCAGTTTGGAGAAATGCTTTTAGGCATTCTGTTAGGGTAGGTCTACTGATAACAAATTTTCTTAGTTTTCTTTCACCTGAGAATGTCTTGATTTCACCTTTATTTCTGAAGAACATTTTCACTGGATACTGAATTCTGTGTAGATAGTTCTTTTCCTCAACACTTTAAACATTTTGCATCACTTACTTCTTGCCTCCATGGTTTCTGATGAGAAAGCTACTGTTATTTGTTATATCTTAGCCAGACAATTGGTGATATCCTTGTCATCTTAGTTTATTGATCTTTAAAATTCTGTTTGAAATCTTCCCTGTTCTTGGTAGGATGAGTAACCGAGCCTGCACATTTAGGGTACAATTTTAGGAGACTCCGAATCTCATTTGCTTTTGTTGGCATCTCTCAGTGTTCCCATAGGGTAAAGGAGTAGGTGGGAAGGTGTAATAGGGCAGATAGATGTGTGTCCCATCCCTACCCCCCACCCCCGACTTCCCTTGACACCTGAGGGGAGGGGTGTCCCCCTTATTGCTAGGTATGGATTACGGTTCAGTCCCCTCACTAGCCCTCCACAGATGCTTCCCTCACTGGGAATGATATGACTGCTTAGTTATCACTTCCCATGTGGCTTCATTAATTCTAGGCAGTGGTGGAAGTTCTGACTCTCCATTTGCCTCCTCTTGCTCTCCCCCAGTGCAGAGTGAGGGAGGGACACATTGCTGCTATGTGGTAGGAAAGTATAGGCTTCTGTGACATCAACGGAGGGAGGGCTTCCTACAGAAGGTGCAAGTCCTGGCTCCCTACTCAGCTTTCACTGGGCGGGGCAGGGGTGGGGAGATGGTTTGAGATGCCTCCTAAGAGCCTAGAAATGGTAGGGTCTAAATGCCTCCCTTGGTCTTTGATGGCATGGATTTGGCTACAGGATTTTTTTTCTGTGGTGTTCTGCCAGGTTGGAGCTGCTATTTCCTGCAAATTTTCTGTTTTGCTGGGCTGTCCCTCTCCTGGTCCTTTGACTAAAGAGAAGTCTCTTTTTTCTGTCTGTACCCATGGACACTTCTGGTGTGTGAGCTTCTTCAGCTCCAAGTCTGGGATATATGAGGCAAAAAGAAAACCCCAGGAACTCATTACCATGTCATTCCTTGAGTGCCAAGTTCTCCAGCTTGTCGGTCTTCTTCTGTCCACCTTTCTGTCTTCGTATGCTTGTTTACAATCCTCAGAGTTTTTATGTGTGGTCACCAGGACTAATAGGGCCAAATGCACGTCCTCCATTTTCCCATTTGTGGAAGTCCTATGGTTTTCTTTAATATTGTTTTTTATTTAATGAAAAGTGATCACAGTCAACAATATCCTCATCTTATTAGTCATTTGCTGGCATTCTTTTCTTTTCCTTTTTTTTAGGACTGCACCTGGGGTATATTGAAGTTCCCAGGCTAGGGGTCTAATCAGAGCTGCAGCTGCCAATCTACACCGCAGCTCAGGACAATGCCCAATCCTTAGCCACTGAGTGAGGCCAAGAATCAAACCCATATCCTTATGGATATTAATCAGGTTCTTAACAGCCGAGCCACAAGGGGAAATCCCACTTGCTAATATTAACGTCTCCCTTCTTAAAGCAAGTGTCATTTTTGCTCAAGGAGCTGGTGAAGCAGACATTTACAGATTTTTATGATAGCCCTTTCTTCCAGGTCCTGGGTGCTGGCCTCTGATGGGTGACCACTGTCATAGGTTTTGAAATCTCTATGTACACCCAGGCTTTTAAAGTCGAGTTCTGCATGAGTAGAAATTAAGCAAAATAAGTTCGATGAAGAAGTGTAAGAATCAAATCCAGGAAAGTAAGTCCAAGTAAAGACAAAGTAGTCGGTAGGTCAAAGAGCATTGCTCTGAGTGATGAACCATTACACGGCAGAAGACATAAAAATACAATTGAGAGAGAGCAGTCAAAGGTGTGGTGTGTTGACCAGCGGAGAATGGGGGCACCTCCAGGAGAGTGGGAATGTGGGAAAGTGGGTGAACAATTTCAAGGCTCAGGTTGCTGTACTTGATAGAGAAAGAGAGGGGAGGGGACGGGGCTTCCGGGCGGGGAGAGAGAAATTCTGTCGGAGTCAGCTCTGCTGGGCACCAGGAGCGGCAGGGAGAACTCTGTAGCAGCCTCTAGCAATTAAGACTGGGGCAGCCTTGGGGGAGGGCAGGAGCCGGGTAGAAGGGCTGGAGCTTTGGCCAAGCGCTCTTGCAAGATCAGAGGGGACGACGGGGTGGAGACTGGTCGCCGGGTGCAACATTTCCCTGCCTGGGAGGAGCGCAGCTCCCCCAGCACCGCGCCGCGATTGTCCCAGTTTGCGTGCCTCCCACCCCGAGCGCGTCGGTGTCCGCGCCCTGATAATTCGGTCCGCTCATCCGAGACTTCCAGTGCTTTGCCAGCACTTTCCGTCTTCCTTCGCAAAGCCCCCATCGATAATGGATGGCAACTCCCTGCTCTCCGTACCGAGGTAGGACCCGCTTTTCTCCTTCGCCCTACCTAATGCCCATCAAACTCGGTTCTCCGCGCCGGGTCGCCCAGGAACTTGCCCTGGGGGCGCGGCCGTCTGCTCCGGCCTCCCAAGGAGACGGAGGACTCTGCACTTACAGTTAAGTTCCCGGGGAGGCTCTGCAAGAAGCTCTTGGGAAATCGTGGTCCCTGTCAACTGCCCCACAGAGAGCGATGCTGGGTGAACCTGCGCTCCCGAGTAGCGCGGGGTGGGGGACAGCTCGCGCCCGCCTCTGGGGCGGGGTACCGGGGTCTGCTCTGTCCAGGGGGGAAGCCGGGAGCTGGACTTTCTGTGGACTCAGCCGGGAGAGGCTTCTCCCCTTGTGGGGAGACGCTTTTCGAGGCAGGGATGAAAAGAGGGAGCAGCAGAATTAGGATAAATACCCCTGCATCCTGTCCCTCTTTACCCGGGTGAATGTCTGCCTTATTGGGGTGGAAAGGTAGAGGGGGAAGCGATTGCCCCTAAGCCCCGAACGACACCTAGACTGCACACGACGGGGACCTAGGACCTCGGTCCGCCGGGTCCCACCAGCCTCAGCTGCCCGCACACCCCTGCCGGGATGCGAGTCCCTTCTTAGCATTTCTGGCCTCGCGGGTTCTTCCCTGACTCCACCCCAGTCCTGAGGTTCCCGAGCTGGGATGTCAGAGACTCCACCTTCGACGTTGCCAGGTGGGAGCAACATGTTTTCCCGGATTTGCTTTTCGTCTCCTCTCTTCTCTGACCCGGCTGGCTGCGCGCTTCCTACCAACTCAGTCTTGGAGAATTTCAGTAACAAATGTTAATATTTCTACCAGCATAAATCTCAAGGGTGAATTGATAGTGTCGCGCTGGTTGGGCTCAGGCAGCTGGGCAGGTGGTTTTGAGGCTCTTTGTGCTCCCTGCGGGGCATCCACACGGAAAGCGGTGACTGTTGCCCAAGCTCGCTGGGTGTGTGGTCTCAGTGCCGCCCGCCCAGCCCCACCTCTCCTAGGCAAAAGGGACTTAGTGTGGACCTTTGTGTCGTCCCTTCCTCCCTCTTCTCCCCAAGCAAACATTCAGACACGGGGATAAACAGCTGAAGTTCGAATTCTTGGAGAGAACCTAAATCCAGCATCCACAGGCTAAAGGACGCACGGAGCCGGCACTATATCGCTGAGCAGCCGAGATCGGGGTGGGATTGGAGTGGGGGTGAGAGAGTAGGGTAGACACTGATTTTCAAACGTGTTGAAGGCTGCCATCTAGAGCTTTGAAGTATTTATACTCCGTAAGGAAACAGCTTTCCCTGCTCCACAGGCATCTTCTTATTAAGCATCCCATCCCTAGGAGCTAGCAAAGAGCTCTAAAAAGAGCTCTAAGCATGGTCTGAAGCTGCTAACTGTGGAGCCATAGTCAAACCACGACTCAGTCATTCCATTCTGTCCTAATGCATGAAGGGGACAATAAGAACAGAAGGGAGGCTTTTAAAAACTTAAATATATATATATATATATATATATATATATATATATATATATATGGTCACTTATTTTTAGGCGAAAGTGTGAGGCATTTGAAAGTCAAGCAAACTGGGGATTTACTTTCTTCTCCATCTATTCTACTGCCTAAGGTTTTCAGAGTTTTAATGGTGAGCTGTGCGGCCTTGATATTCCAGTAGAAACATTTTCAATACGAGATTGCTTGCCTTTAAGCCCAGTTTTGCTAAACAATACTGCTATGCCTGAATCAGGATTAAACACCCATTGAAAAGCTGAGACATTGTCTAAAATATTAGAAACACATTATACAAATAACTCCTTAAAATTATTTCTATTGCAGTACTATACAGTGACCTTTTAAAGAGCAAACCAACTGCAATGGAATTGCCCTGTATCTTGCAGTAGCCTGTAAAAATATTAATATAGAATTTACATCAGCTGCAGCAAATTAAGCCTGTTGAATATTACTGTTTATTCATCAAGACATGACACATTTCCACTAATCAGTGTAATAATTCAGCTATTTTATCAGCATCCTTATTCATACAAAATATTCAGTTAAATATATTCACTACTTCATTGACTACAAGAAATATAACTTTATTTCTATAATATTTAATTGAAAGTCACAAGTATTGATAAGTAAAAATTGAACTAGAATTTTAAAAGTGTATAGAAATAGCATATTTGTTGCACCAACTGGTCACAAAACTGAAATTTAAGTAACTGATGACTGGATACTATATACAAGTTTTTCAAAAAATAACAAGGGGAAACATCAAACTGTAATCATTTAAGACTTGTGTGGTCTAAATCTGAAATGTTTTCAGCATCTAACCAAATTAAACTCATGATTATAAATTACTGCTTCTCTAAAGAATTATAAAGTGATTTAAGACACTTTAACAATTGGAAAAAGAAAAATCATTTTGTAGCATATCAAGTTAATTAGAGACTATTTTTTGTTGGCTTTTAGACCTTAAAATTTTCAGTGAATCAAAGGTATAAAATGACTGGAACTTTAATCAGACAATATTCTGTGGAGGTTGATCTTGTAATTTTATTTGACTCATATACTTTAGAAATTTTGAGGCATGTTTTTTTTTAAAAGGAATTGTTCATGGGGTTCTGTGCATTATTGTATTATATTGTCTTACTTCTGTGAAAGCTCCAATTTTACTTTGAATATTTTCATCTTTAAATGTGCAATAAGTTATGTGGGTTCCATTACAGATTTCTTAACATTGGTATTTATCAAACCTGGAAGATGTCTTGAATAAGGAAGCTAAGTGTGGAAAGCTGAAATGTTCCTGTATCAGTTGCTTGGTAGACCCAGAACCCAAGAGTTTTCTGAGTAATAGTCCAATTGAAGTAACAAAAAAAGAAAAAGAAGGTTTTTGTTATTTTTAGATCCAAAAGTTTTAGTAGAGATTCTTTTCTTTTCTTTTCTTTTTTTTAGGGTCACACCTGAGACACATGTAAGTTCCCAGGCTAGGGGCTGTATTGGAGCCAGCCACAGCCACAGCCACAGCAATGCCAGACCCAAGCCACATCTTCAGCCTACATGGCAGCTCATGGCAATGCTGGATCCTTAACCCACTGATCAAGGGTAGGGATTGAACACGCATCTTCATGGATACTAGTCAGATTTGTTTCCACTGCTCCACAGTGGGAATTCCCAAGTTTTGGTAGAGTTTCTTTAGTCATCTCTTTTACAAAAAGTTTGTTTGATCTGATAAGATCACGTAATTAATAGAATCCAAGATTCTCATCCAGTGTGTTCTATTGTACATTGTCCTACAATAAAGCAGTCACCTCTGACAGAAGGAAAGTCGGTCTCACTCACTTGGTAGCTAGTGTGTGGATAGTGAAGTTGTATTTTATCAAGTGTTATCTCAGATATTAAATTATTTGATAATGACATCCCTGTGAATTGATTATGACAAATACAATTCTCTCCACTTCCTTATTGAAAAATTTGAAGCAAAAATAAATTAAATGAAGAAAGCTATGAGATTTAAAAACCCACACACTAGTGTGTAGTGGAGCTAGGTCATGCACAAAGTTCTTCTGATCTCAAATTCAGTTTTATTTTTTGTATTGATTGAAAATCCACACTTTAAGTGGAGGTGAAAGAGGAGAGATTCTGGTACAATTTGGACAAACACTGATATCATTGTAAAAGGGGGGGGCAGCCTTAAAGCAAATTATCCTTTAAAGCCAACAATGCTGAGGATATCATTTTTGCAAACAGAATAATTTGTCACTTGACCAGATCTAAGCTTGAATTTGAAATTTAAAAAAAAAAAAAACCTTTCCTTATTTTTGAAATCACTTGGTTTTTTATATTTTTTTTTCTTTTTGGCTTACTGAATTCTAATTCAGTAATGATATGGCATTCTGAATGATTTTCTTAGTGATTTTCTAATCACTAAAGATGGACTTTTAAAAAATAGGTATTCTGATTTAAATTTCCTATCAGTTTATTTTAACCAGAGCTAAGTTTAACATAGGAATAGTTTACTAAAGACTATCAGAATCAATATTTTGTCTCTAATAATCTTAGTTCTAGGGGAAAAAATGTATTTTTTTTAATGGAGCAAACAACCCAATACTGTAAACTAGACTGAGGTCTTCTGTCAACAAGTTTTTATTGAAAGGTTATCTGGTTCCAATTCAAGCAATTCAAGAGTGCATTTACTTTTCTGTTTTCTATTAATTAGAAACTCTCAAAAAATTAATTCATCACTCCTAGCAAACTGGAGATCAGGCACAAATATCAGATTCTGTCTTTAAACTTGAGAGATGATCTCTCTTCTGGGGTACATGTTCTTTATAAGACCAGGGCTGATGTGGCTACATCTCCCAATTTTTGATTCTCAGGGAAACACTGCCCAGGAGGTGTTATTTCCTATAGAGAAAGAAACTGGGGATGAGTAAGCCCTGATCCTCAGGACTCTGAGATCCCATATTGCTGAAGGGTGATAAGTACCTGGAGAAGAGATGGGAACTCTGAAGGCAATTTCTCACACCAACATTATAAAAAGTCTTGAAATCCACCATTTATGCTACACTTCACATCCCAAAACTTTTAGGGGCCCCTGATCCCCATCCTTATAGTTCCTTTAGTAAAATATGTATCTGTTACCAAATAATCAGTTTGTAAATGAACTATTAGAATTCATCATCTCATTCACAAAGGACATCTTTATTTAGTTATATTAGTTTGAATGGAGTTTTACACTGTGATGGAAGATTACAGCTACAAAGAATTTTAAGGGGAGGAGGAGGGAAAATGATGTATTTGATGTCAGGAAATATAGTGCTTACTCTTGTTCTGAAATTAATGACTGTGACTGTGGAATTATTTGCTTGACCTGTTGATCCTCGGTCTCCTCTTTACAATGGCATATACCCTGTGTATATGGATCTCCAGGGTCACTTTCACTACTAACCTTCTATAGCGCCATGGCCTTTATTGCAGCAGTGACTCTCAGCTGTGCATGATATAGATAAATGTCTCATTCTCTTGAAAAATACAGGTGACATCAAGGCATTAAAAAAAAAAAAAAAACACTGAAGCAACACCCACTCATCCTAAAGAAAGCCCAGGTCAGAGAATGAGTTAGTTTGGTAGGACAGCATAATGCTCACACAAGACATAATAAAAGCTTATTCTTTCGTAAAGAATACAGCGTGGTGATTAAGACCCTGGTTCTACCACTTATTACTTATTGGTTTTCCACTCTGGGACAAAAATGATTATCCACTCTATGACTTATTTTTGCCATCGGGAAAATACGAACAATAAGAGTGCTTCAAAGACTTGAAAAGGTTTTTATAAGAATTGAGCTAGCATGTGTGAGGTACGGGAAACATTTATCTGACCTTTTAGCTATTGCTACCTATAATATTTAATAAACTTCTCTAAATATGACTGTTTCATTATAGATTTTTTAAAATCAATTTTGTTGAATAGCCCACATAACTCACATAGAAAGTCTACTTTTTCTGGTATCAGCATGGTTATTCCAGCTTTCTTTTGGGTTACTTTTTTCCATTTTTTTGTTTTAATTTACCTGTCTCTGTATTTAAATTTTTCTTGTAGACAGAGTATAGTTTCTTACTTTTTTATTTCTTCTGACAATCTCTTTGTGTTTAGATTTACATCATTCGCATTTGTTATGATTCTAAATAGGGCTGGATTAAAGTCCACCAACTAAGGCAATAAAAGCAAAAATGAACAAGTGAGATTGCATAAAACTAAGCAGCTTCTGCACAGTAAATAAAACCATCAACAAAATGAAAAGGCAACCGTGGAATGGGAGAAAATGTTTGCGAATCATGTATCTGATAAGGGGTTATCATCCAATATATATAAAAACTCATACAACTTGATAGCAAACAACAACAACAATAAGAAACCCAAACAATCTGATCTTAAAATGGACAGAAAACCTGAGTAAACATTTTTTCAAAGAAGATATACAAATAGCTATCACTATATGAAAAGGTACTCAACATCACAAGCATCATGGAAATGCAAATCAAACTCACAATGACATATTACCTCACATCTGTTAGATGGCTATCATTAAAAGATAAGAGATAACAAGTATTAGTGACAGTGTGGAGAAAAGGGAACCCTCTATGCTCTTGGTAGGAATGTATATTGGTCCAGCCTCTATGAAAAACTATGGAGATTCCTCAAGAAATTAAAAGTAGAACTACCATATAAATCAGAAATCCCACTTTGGGAGGTATATTGAAAGAAGGAAGGAAGGAAAGAGAAAGAGAGGAAGAGAGAAAGGAAGGAATGGAGAGAGAGAGAGAGAGAGAAAAAGAAAGAAAACAGGATCTTGAACAGATAGCTGAACTCCAATGTCCATTGCAGCATTATTCACAATAGTCAATAGATGGAAATAACCTAAGTGTTCATCAATGATGAATGAGTGAATGAATGAATATATACATAAGAATATTATTCAGCCATGAGAAAGAAGGACATCCTGTCTTTTGTGACAGCATGGATGGACCTTTGGGGAACTATACTAAATCAAATAAATCTGATAGAGAAAGGCAAATACTGTATGATATCTCTTGTATGTGGAAAGTAAAAAAGCCAAACTTAGAGAAACAGAGACTAAGATCATGGTTTATCAGGGCCTGGGAATGGGAAGAAAGGGGAGATGCTGGTCAAAGAGTACAAACCTGCAGCTATAAAATGAATAAACTGGAGATTTAATGCACAGCGTAGTGATTATAGTTAACAATATTGTGTTATATACTTAAAAGTTGCTAAGAGAGGCGATTTTAAATGTTCTCGCCACAAAATGAATGGTAATTATGTGGTGTGATGCAGGTGTTAGCTAACACCAGGCTGGTAACCATCTTGCAATATATAAGTGTATCAAATCAACACACTGAACACTTACACAGTGTTGTATTTCAATTATATTTTATAGCAAATCTGCGGGGAAAAAATCCACCAACTAGCCATTTTCTATTTGTGACACCTTTCCTTTTTATCCCTTTTTCCTCTCTTCGGTCTTCTTTCGAATAAGAATTTTCTTAAGATTCCATTATATCTCCTCTGTTAATTTATCATTTATACCTCTGTTAAAAATTGTGGTTGCCCTACAGTTTAGAATATGCATCTTTTATTAATCAGCATCTACCCTCAAATTATAATATACTACCTTATACCCAGTGTGAGGTTCTTAGAAGTATATATCTAAGTTCTCTTTCTTCTCTGATCCCTTGTGCTATTGCTACCATATATTTTATTTTTATAAACATATATGCCATAATACTATTTATCGCTATTCTGTTTGCTTTAATCTGTTAGATATGTTAGAGCAATTAGAAATGAGAAAAAAAGCTTTTACCCCCCTTTGTTTCCTCTCTGACACTCCATTTGTGTCAAGCCAAGCTTCTCAATGATAATGCATTCCTTCCGTCTGTAAAACTCTCTTTTATCATTTCCTGGAGGACAGGTCTGCTGGCAGAGAATTCTGTTTCTGTTTATCTAAGAAAAAGTCTACACTTTTTGCATCGTATTTTCTGAGTGTAGAGTCCTGGGTTGAAAGAATCCTATTTTTCGTTGTTTTAAAGATGTCACTTCTTTGTACTTGTGCTTTTATGGTTTTCTGCCAAGAAGCTGTTTTCATTCTTATTTTTGTTCATTTCTACATTGCATGTCTTTTTTTCCTGTCTGCCTTCAAAATTTTCTTTTTGTCTTTTGTTTGGAGCAGTTTTAATGTGATATGCCAAGGAGGTGGGCATATGTGTGAGTGAGTGAGTATTTATCATGCCTGGTGTTCTCAGATTTTTGGATTTGTGGTTTGGTGTCTGTTATTAATTCTGAAAAAAATAAGCCCTAATTTTTTAACTTGCTTCCTACCCTGTCCTCATTCTTTCTCTTCTAAAATTCTAATTACACATGTATTAGAATAGAGCTCTCAAGTGCTCTACTCTCATTTTGTTTTGTTGGATTTCTTGTTTTTTAAAATTCTTTTTTTCCTCCTTTTGTTTCAGTTTAGGTAATTTGTACTGATCTACTTTCAAGTTCTTGATACTTTCCTCAGTTGAGCTGATTTTACTGGACTGTGTCAAATCATTCTTCCTCCAGTTACCGTGTTTTGCATTTCCGGAATTTCCATTTGATGTTTATCTTATAGTTTCCATCTCTCTGCCAAATTTATCCATGTCAGCTTGCATGCTCCCTATCTTTTACATCAGAGCCATTAAAATAGTAATCGTTATCATTCATGACCTTTTCTTCAGCCTACCTCTTCCATCCTTAAGAACCTTGTGATTACACTGAATCCATCTAGATAACCCAGGATAATCTCCCTATATCAAGGTCACTGATTAATAACCTTAATTCCACCTTGAACCGTGACTCTGATTTGCCATATAATGACATATTTACAGGCTCTGGGGATTTGAATGTGGACAACCTCAGGGGACCATTATTCTGTCTATCACCGGCATTAATTTAACCAAAAATGGATCATACTGACTTTCAAGTGGCACTTGAGATTCTACTAGGAACGATCTCTCTCTCCCATTCCCTTCCTCTCTCTCCTTACTCTCCTTCTTTCCTAAAGGGGAAGAGTAATAAGACTATTTTTTTCCCCACTGCAATATGTGATAGCCAAGCCATTCAGTGTAGCCAAGCTGAAACAACCACCCAGTTCCGGAAGCTTATTCAAAAACGTGACTCCAGATTAGGGTGGACCTGGAGACCTTAGGGAAATCACTCTTTGGCACATCTGTTTATTGCCATGGTCATCAGTGTATTAGGGAAATATTTCCAACTGCATTCCTAAGCATAAAGCCAGATTGCACTTCCTTAGCCCCTTTATACAAGGCATGGTCACATGACTTCATTGGGTCAGTGCAGGTGTGCAGAAGAGACATGTCCCTTCCAGATGGTAGTGTTAAAGAGCCCATTTGTGATTTGCTTCATGTCTCCTGCTTTCTGCCATGGTAAGTAACAGATTTCTCACAGTGGCTACTCCATCAGCCTAAGCTTCACAGCGTGGTATAGAGCCCTCGGCAATCCATGGTGGACATGTAGGATGAACAAGATATAGACCTTTGTCATTTTGATCTCCTGGAATTTTGGAGTTGTTTGATGCTGCAGCATCACCTAGCCCACTGTGCTTGACCCTGCCACCTTCAGGGTTGAAATGCCAGGTGGTCTGAAGGGCTGTTGACTCCCTTGTGAAGGTTTCCCAAAGATCACATAGATTCTCTTCTTGCTCTGAAGATCCTCATCACTACCTAACAGTATATATATCTGATGTGGTGAAAGAAGGATGGGGCTGGAGAAAGGGAGGAACAGAATTCACCATGACTAACTGTTTAGCAGTCAGGAAAAAGGCCCTATAGACCAGCTCCAGATAATGACAATAAATACAGCAGCCTATAGGACTCTTTTCCTAGGAACATGGAATGTGAACTAGACATCTTATCCTGATATTAATTCACACATTGCTTAATTCAGTCTTGCACAGCTGCTATTATTTAAGGATAGAGTGGTGTATCATGTATACATTTAATTCATGCATACATTTAACTCATGCATATTCAATACTGCCTATTCAACTCCCTTTTTAGTCTTCCATTTCTCTGTCTCTCATTATTAAAAATATGGTAATCTTATGTTTAACTTGTGTTTCTATTACATATTGTCCATTTCTACGTAGTATACACACCAAATAATTTTTATTAGACTTTTTTTTGCAAAATCCAATATGCCATCATTTATAAGCTTCTTAAGGGATTTTCAAAGGCTATTTTTTGACTCCATCCAATTTTCAAGATAGGCTACGACATTAGACCCCAAATCCCACGTTAGCTGCTTTTCTGCTTCACAGTGATTGTCAAAACTTTGATTCCTCATATCACCATGAGAAGAGGAGGGTTGGAGAGTCGGTCAGGCAGCAGTTACTGAGTAGATACCTCTCTCCTGATACCTTCAAGATTCTGGGATAGAGTAAGACTGAGTTCTTGCCCACCTTGCCTCTCAGTGGCAGTTAGGCTTTGTGAGGAAGGAGATAAGCTAGGAAGTCGATACCCAGCATCCTGAGACTGTGTTCTCTCTTCATTTCCTGAGTAACCAAATTGATGTGTTCTTGTTCTGATTCTCAGCACATTGACACGACCGAGAGGTCACCCCTAACTTCTTAAAACAGATTTTTCCTAATGAGAAGTTTACATACAAAATGTGCCTTCTGAAATATCATACCCCTTTTTGTACTGAAGAAATGGGAACCCACTGACTATGGAAATTTAGAGCTGAAATGGACATTGGTAAAGGTCACCTTTATCAACCCTTTTCCTTTACAGATTAAAAGCTGAAGTCAATTGTGCCATCTAAACTATGACACAAATGAATCTACCTACAGAGCAGAAATAGACTCGAGACATAGAGAAATGACTTATGGTTGCCAGGGGAAGTGGGGAGGGAGTGGAATTGATGGGGAGTTTGGGGTTGGTAGATGCAAGCTGTTACATTTAGAATGGATAAACAATGAGGTCCTACTGTACAGCATAGAGAACTATGTCCAATCTCTTGGGATAGAACATGATGGAATATAGTACTAGAAAAGGAATATGTATATATATATGACTGGGTCAATATGCTATAAAGCAGAAATCAGCACAACACTGTAAATCACCTATACTTTAATAAAAGAAAAACTGAAGTCAAGAAAAGTTAAATGAATTAACCAAATCATAAAAATATTGAGATAAAGCCAAGAATGAGACCCTCACCTACTGATTCCTATACTTACCACTACATTGGAGTTATTTAAAATAATAATAAGCTCCAAAAAGTAGTTTGGAAGCTTTTGAAATTTTCAAAACAGAACTTATCAATCATCTATGATAACCTCCTTAATTTTCCTTATGAAGAATAATATATTTATGATTGATTGTTTCTACATTTTGCTTCAGCTACCAGAAATGCCTGAAACAAATTAAAAATTTAATTGTAACAAAAGTGTAAGTTTATTACTTAAATATCTATGCTGTTTTTAACCATGATATTAACTTCTTGTCATAATTTCTATTTTCTTTAGCCCTGAAATTTAACTTATGTTTTATCATTATATTTTATATGTATCTTCTGTTAGCTGTCTAAAATTTTAAGTGTAACAACACAGAATATCCACCTTTAAGCCAATGACTCAGTCAGTTAATCAATTCTATAAGCAACATAAAAGAATAGTGTCCCTGTGTACAAGAAGAATTCAATTGGAGTTCCCGTCATGGCTCAGTGGTTAACAAACTGTTAACAAACCAGGCTAGTATCCATGAGGGCATGGATTCGATCCCTGGCCTCGCTCAATGGGTTAAGGATCCATCGTTGCTGTGAGCTGTGGCGTGGGCCTGTGGCTACAGTTCAGACTGGACCCCTACCCTGGGAACCTTCTTATGCCACAGGTGCAGCCCTAAAAAGACAAAAAGAAAGAAAGAAAGAAAAAAGAAAAAGAAGAAATAAATTGATCTGTGACAAATTGGAGCTTTTACGAAGTAATGACCTATTTATATTTAATTAGGCTTTCTTTAAAGACAGACTATTGAAAAGTTATAAGCAGTTTCTTCAAAATGATTATTAACATTAAAGTAAAACCAACTGCTTCAGAATAAATATAAAATAAAATAAAAGTTTTGTGGGACATATTTCTTAATTGCTTATTAAATATGTGGTTACACATGCATCTTAAATGTATGTGCATATGTAATGAGTATCAATTTGTATCAAGGTTATTAATACCGAAAAGTGACCTTTTTAATTTGAACATTTTATATTTTAGTGTACTTAGCGCAGATATCAAAATGCATTAAATAAAATAACAGGAATTTTTTAATATTAGTTTTGCTTCCAAAGATACAAGGAGAATTGATAATTTTCTTTCATACATCACATAAGTTAAAAAACAGAGTTGCTTTTGTCCTAAAAATCTATAATTCTGAACAATAAAAAGAGCATAATAAAAATTCAATAAATGACTATTGATACTCTATGGCTATGAATGGACGTATCCATTCATTTACAGTTCTTCTACTTAATATATGCAGACAAATAAATTAATTTATCTGGGTAATTCAAACCAAAAATCAAATAAAAATGAATAAAGGACCAACTGAAGACATATTTTCCTAAGTGAAATCTTAGCACCACATAATGTGCTCATTGTTGACTCATGCACTCAATATAACCTGAAGATTTTTACCTTTTACTTTTTTTTTTCCTTAGTGAATCAAACAGTGCCTCAAAATAGCAATTAAAAAGTGCATACACGTTACTTGTGTGATTATCAACGGTCAGTGTTCTGACCTGGCATTCTGTGAAACGAGTAGCCTTCCTCTCTTGCAATAATGAATAAAAGGCAACACGTAGATCAAATGGATTAAAGCCATGTGGTGGGTCTCCTGACAGTGTCTGTGGTAAACAGGGCCTTGATAAAACAGATCCATGTCTAACCCCTCATAGTCACCAAACCACTTATCCCTATAATAGGTCTCTTTTTGCCTCTGAGGTGGGAAAAAAAATGCTGTCACAGATATAAGCTTTAAAAAAAACAGTATGTTGACATTCCCATCGTGGTTCAGTGGTTAACAAACCCAACTAGCACTCAATATAACCTGAAGATTTTTACCTTTTACTTTTTTTTTTCCTTAGTGAATCAAACAGTGCCTCAAAATAGCAATTAAAAAGTGTATACACGTTACTTGTGTGATTATCAACGGTCAGTGTTCTGACCTGGCATTCTGTGAAACGAGTAGCCTTCCTCTCTTGCAATAATGAATAAAATGTGGTGACTTCATCAGGATCATGTCATTTGGATAATGAGCTGCACTTATTCATCACATGGGTCACTATAAAAGAAGTGTCCGGGGAAGAGGGTCAGGAGCCAGAGAACATGTCATCCAGAGAAGCTTTTATCCCAACCCTGATCACACTCGGGCTTTGTAGCTTGTAGTCATTCTTTATGAAGGAGAACAATAGAGATAAAAAGCTAATGGTGACATTTTCCTCAGTTTTCTGACTGGGTCTCCTACATTTTCCATAGGATGGATAAGAACATATAAAGAGAAAGAATCGGGAAAAGTGGAGATCTGATAGAAGTTTTAACCTTGAAGAATATATGGGACTGGGGTGGATGACTGAAACTGGAAAAAAATAGAGGAGAGGGCTGACTTGTTTACTCTAAAGGAAAGGATGAAACTTAGTGACATAAATGCCATCTTCATGAGGCGTAACTGGAGCCTGGAAATGGGCACATCAACTTCCTGGGCACATCAACTTCCTACAAAGAGTGTTAAATGTCTTTAAATAGTGAATAAAATTAATGTTTGCTTGGAAATTTATATTTAAGAATAATAAAATTTGTAAAAATCAGTTCAGTGTATTTTAAAAATAAAAAGTAAGCATAACATGTAATAAATAATGTCTGGTGTTGGATTGGAAGATCATAAGTTTTCCTTCAAAATTATATGCTAACATGGCACTTTTCATGAAAATATCATAAAGAATGTCAGCTATGTAAGGATATTCAATAGCCTCATAGATTTTTGCCAGTTGTTCCTCCAGTTCTTTGATTCGCAAGCCAGTCCCTTTTGAAACATCTGCCATGTCACCAATCTCGTTGATTTGTTTCTTTCACCAATTTTAACTGATCTCACTCAGACAGACTCTCATTTGAAATTTGGTATGTGATAAAGAGTTCGCCTACATCGTTTTCTTCTTCTTTCTGAAATCGTGAATATCTGCAAGATTTGTCATTTTGATTTATTAACATTTTATTTAAATAAAACTTGCCAAATCATAAACCTCCTAAATCATCAACAGGCAAAGGTGTTGATGCCATGGACAGAAATAAACTCTCAAGTTAAGTGAGGAGGAGTCCTCCCTGGAGACTGTTGGGTGTCTATCTGTAATAGAACATTTCCTTTTTTTTACAGCCTTGTAATTGCAAAAAGTGGATAATAAATAACAAGGACACCTGATCTTTGGGGGGACAATTAAATTTACCAGATGACTTTAAATTTATCAGATTTTCTCCAGGGAAGTCACTGCTGAAAATTTTTTCCATTTTCCTAAATGTTTTCTGTAGATGAGTGAATTATCTAACCAACTAATGCAGGTACAATAGACAATTTAAAAAACTCAAACAGTCTTCTGGGAAATTATTATCCATTGTAGTTAAGACTACAGAAGTCTTTCTGTTTCCAAAATATCTCACCGTTATTCAGCTATTTTTAATGCACAGGTAGCAATTTGAATTGATGAATGAAAAAACACCAAATAGTGTTCTAGGATAAATGTCCGTCCTCCTGTTTTCCCTTTTGCTAAGACCACCATGTTGACCAAAGTCTAAAAGGCAACACGTAGATCAAATGGATTAAAGCCATGTGGTGGGTCTCCTGACAGTGTCTGTGGTAAACAGGGCCTTGATAAAACAGATCCATGTCTAACCCCTCATAGTCACCAAACCACTTATCCCTATAATAGGTCTCTTTTTGCCTCTGAGGTGGGAAAAAAAATGCTGTCACAGATATAAGCTTTAAAAAAAACAGTATGTTGACATTCCCATCGTGGTTCAGTGGTTAACAAACCCAACTAGCATCCATAAGGACACGGGTTCAATCCCTGGCCTCTATCAGTGGGTTAAGGATCTGGTGCTGCTGTGAGCTGTGGTATAGGTCACAGATGTGGCTTGGATCTGGCGTTGCTGTGGCTATGGCATAGGCCAGTAGCTACGGCTCCAATTCAACCCCTAGCCTGGGAACCTCCATATGCCACAGGTGTGACTCTAAAAAGACAAAAGACAATAAATAAGTAAATAAATAAATAAATAAGCAAATAAAAATAAAGTATGTTATTAATATATTTATTCATTACAGATATTGGCCTCATTGTATGCCAGATAATATCAGCTAGATATGCAAAATCAAACAGAAATAGAGGCAAGCCCACTGTCCTAGAAATTCAATGCCAGTGGGACAGAAAGACATTCATCAAATAAAGACATCAGTAGATATATAGCAGATTGACCAGTGTGCTCCAAAGGAAAAAACATGGTTTTTGAGAATGTATAAATAATGAACAAGACTTGTGTGGGAGAAGTAGAGGCGTCTTGAGGAGGAGGATTTTGGCAGTCAAAACAGTAGTTCGAAAAATCCTAGGGCAAGACAGTAATGGGGTTTTTAAACAAGTCCAGGTCTGTGTTTGGAACATAGGAAATGAGGAGGAGCAAAGTGACAAAGGAGACCTGAAAGTTAGGGACCAGAATACGTTAAGCCCCAGGGGCTACTGGGCCTTCATCCTACAAGCAGTGGGATGTTATTGAAATATTGCAAGCAAGGGGTGGCTGGAAACTCTGATTGAGGTGATGCAAGAAAATAGACCAGCACCCACCATGTATTAAATGTTCCATAAATAGGAGCTGTTGTCATTGCCTATTAATTACCATTAAATTATCACAATGTTTGATACCCCTCCCTAAGGATTAGGCCCCCCCACCTTGGATAATGAGGGACAACTGTATTGTACATTTGAAAATTGCTAAGAGAATGGATTTTAAAAATTTTCACCACACAAACACACACTCACATGCACACACACACACACAGTGGTAATTACAAGAGGTAATAGATGTGTTAACTAGCTTTACTGTGGTAACTATTCTACAGTATATGCATATATCAAATCATTACATTGTCATCTTAAACTTACACAATGGTATAAGCCAATTAGATTTCAGTAAAGCTGGAAAAAACACACTACCTACACTTGCAAACACTCCTGTTGACCTACTGTAGGCATTATAATTAGGTACAATTGTCTGTGCTGTATCTCTTATTGAGTATTAGGGAAGAAAAGAGAGAGGTGGTATAAAATGAGAGGGAAAGAGAGAAAAAAAACAAATGTAAACAGTGGGAGGAGGGGAATTAGAACAGGGCACATAGCTTAAATTGCATCTTACATCATGGACAAGAAAGCTGATGGAATTCAATGGAAAACATTTTGCCTCTAACATGTGCTAAGGGGGGGGTTTACAAAAATATAATGTTTGTTTTCTTAAAATCAATTCCAATCTATCTATTATCTGTCTATATCTATTTATCTATCTATCTAAATCCTCACATGATTCAATTGTTTTAATAATCAATCTCAGTCATCTTTATAAAGGGACTCTCTTCCCTTCTCTATGGTCTCGCGGAATCCCAGATGTACCAGAAAAAAGAAAGACAGGTAATGTCTTAATCCCCCATCCATCAGTGCTTCTGATGGTCTCCGGCTGTCCATTGACATGAAGCCACTCTCTGCTCACCTTAAAAGTGGGACACCGGATCTTTGCCTTATCTGGGAGCCCCAGTGCTTACAGACTCGGCTTCTGTGGTCTCCACATATCCATTCCTTCCAGAGTTTCATCACCTTCTCATAACCGTCACTCTAAAAAAGGCTGTGCTTCCTTTTTCTAAGGTTTCTACTGACCTCTCTACTCTTCCTAATGTCTGCTGCTTCTCAAGGTCAAGTTAATATAGATCTATACGATGTATGTGTGCAACAAAAGCCCCATTTTCAATAGTAACAGTAAAGTAACTATTTACTATTACTACTCATTGATTTCTTCCCACTATATATTAACTTTTGAATGGATGCGTGAATACAATTTATTAAAAATGGCCAGGTCAGAGGTCTTGTTCATGCTTAGACTAAGATAAAATTTATCAATAAGTATTCAAAGGGAAGAATCTAAGTGATTTGTTCAATTAGTATAATTCAAATCTAGGAGACTTTTCCACAAAATATTACCTATATTATAGATAATAACTTAAATTCACCTAAATTCTCCACTTTAAATCTCTTGATTCTCAAGCAGCTATAAAAAGACAGCAAGCATGAAAAGAGTTTCTCATTCTGGAACCTACTTTTTTTTCCTCTAACTTCATTTGTTTGGAATTAAAATGCATAGAAGCAGCCAACTCCAGGTGCTGAAGAACCTGATGCCTAACATATGGCTTATGAGTAATTTCCTAGAGAAAGAACCTCAATGGTTTACAGCCAACGTCTACCAAAAATAAAAATAAAGCAAATTCCTAGTCATTTGTTTGCACCTTCATCTTTTATTGACTCCTTCTTTTGGGTCATCATCTTTGTCCTATGCACTTCCATAGGACTATGAGTTTGAGCCATGCTCTAATTTCATACAACACAATAAATAGCAAACCTGAAAGTATTTCTGCACTCAGTACTGGCAACCCTACAAACAAGACATATCAACCAATTAACCCCTACTTAATATAAGCACACAAAAGCTTGGGGGGGTCAAAGTGGAAAAAACAAAGAATCAAAGGTTTTAATCAGAGGCAGTTTGTAAAATTGGATTGCATGTCATGAAGATTTGTGCTTCTGAGTAAATATGTCATGAATCTTTTTTGGCTCACTGATGGCTGAAATTCGTGGAGCAGGGGAGAGTTCAACTACCAACATTCTGAAGCAAAATAGCATTTTTCTAGATTGGTACAACTCAGTAGCCTCCCACTTACATAAACTGTGAATGCCTAAAAAGTCTTGCATGGATTCATTTTACCTGCCTATCAAACCGTTATCTTACTTACATTATCCATCATTATCTAAGCATCAGCTAGGCTCCTACTTTTAATCATTCCTACTCACCATGTCTCTTTGCCTTCAACATCCTCTTCTTCACCTGGTTAATGCCTATTCATTCTTTCGAAGTCAGATTCTCAGTGAAGCTTTTCCTGGGCTCCCTTTACCAACTCAAGCCTTCCTTTAACTATCTTGTTTACAAGATTATTTACTTAATATCTATTTTCTCCACTCACTGTGAATTAATTAGAAGCAAGCTTCATGTCTATCTTTGTTCACCATTATGTATGCAGTATCTAATACAGTATTTGGCACAATATCAGTTCTGATAAATATTTGTTAGATGAACCAATTAAACGTAAAGTTTACCTGATAATCCTTGAGTTAAGTTTACCTGTGAGCACAGAGAATGTTGATGTGAATTTCTCATGTGGAAGATCCGGAATGTCTGTATAAGGAAAGAGACACTGAGTCCAGAATGTTAGAAGTAAACATTTATTACCTCACAAATATGCAAAGGTTTAGAATATCTTGAAAGAGTACACCTAAAAATATTCCCTGTCCCATCAAATTGTCTTTGATTGGGAAACCAAAGTTTACTCCTAACTGGATGAACACAGGCATGCCTCAGAGAAAACTGAATTCAGTTCCGACCACTAATAAAGCAAATATCACAAAGCAAGTCACACAAAATTTTTGGTTCTTCAGTGCATCTAAAAGTTCTGTTTACCCTATACTGTTGTCTATTAAGTGTGCAATAGCATTATGTCCAAAAAGACAATGTATATAATTGTGTATAATTTCTTAATTAAAAATACTTTATTTGACCCCTAGCCTGGGAAATTCCATATCCCGCATGAAAGGATCTAAAAAGCAAAAGGAAATAAACAAACAAAAAACCCTAAGGAACAAAAAATGTTGCTAAAATAATGATAACCATTATCTGAGGCTTCATCAAGTCATAATCTTTTACAATAGTAAAATCAAAGATCACTGATCATCAATCACTGTTAACAAGTGTAATAATAATTTAAATGTTTGGACTATTGCAAGAATTACCGAAATATGTCAGAGATACAAAGCGAGCAAATGCTATTGGAAAAATGTACCAATAGACTTGCTCAACACAGGGTTGCTATGAACTGTCCATTTGTAAAAAATGCAGTATGTGCAAAGTGCAATAAAATGAGGTATGCCTGTATATGAAAGTATTTCGTTCAGAAAGCTCACATAGATCCAGCTAAAGCCTATTTGAATTTCACGATCATGGAGAAAACTAACACGATTAATACAATACTCCATCTCCGTTGCTTCCCAGACCACAAATTCCTCTGACAATATCAGCTCTCATGCTCATTTAAAACATCACATTAGGCTGAACTCCTTCCTCTCTAATCTACATTTTAACTCATTTCTGTCTTCCCCAAGGTGATGGTTTTATATTAAAGACCCTTTCTTACAGCTGAGGGCAGTGACTGTCAAGTTCCCTTTGCTCCTTTTCCTAATGAACAATACTCTCATAGCTTCAGGCTCCTAGCACCTGACCACATTCCCAGCAGCAGTCTGGAGAGAGATTTTAAAGACACAGTTATATGGAAATCATTTCCTCAGATATAGTGAGGATGGCATTGGAGTGAAGGACGTAGTTTCCTGTGATGGAAAATGAGGATTGATTAAAAAACCAAGGGCCCAGTGACAGAAGCCAAACAATTGACCAAGGCAGACAATATTTCCTTCATCTCAATTAATTCTTAGTCATCATCTTCCTGACTCTGGGACCAGACTCCTCTTTTCTAAGAGCTTTTTTTGGCACTGGGGGCACACCTGAGGTATGTGGAAATTCCCGGGCCAGGGATTGAACCCATGGCCACAGCAGTGACCTGAGCCATAGCAGTGACAAAGCCAGATCCACGCTTTTATTTTTTTAATTAAACTTGTAAATTCTTTCTCTGCTCCTCTGAGACATAAATCTTTGCAAAAGCTTCTTACTAGTTTTACAACCCAGAAATGTCTTTCTTAAGGACTTGGAAGTCATTGATTTGAAATATAAACATCATAGGAGATGGCATACATATCTTCCAGTTTCTGTGGTAAGGGAAGAGCCTGAGGTCTATGGGCACCTGGTTCCAAGTTATGAAACTACCCCGTGTCATAAAAGATATGCAAGTTTATTTTTTCCTTTCTGTAAAGTCAATTAACAAATGCAGATGGTCTCTGCTCTCCTCACTAACCACCACTACCTCTGTTCTTAAATAATCTTCACCTTTAATTTTAATCAAGTTGAGTGCAGAGTGCATTCTGGTCTCTCACTTCCCAATGACAATAGCCTTGAATAAAATCTTCCATACCTGTTTAACTTTGTCGGTACACATTTGCTCTGAGATTATGTTACGAACCCAAACTATATTTGAGTGAGTAGGGCAGTAGTAGGCAGCTCAGATTTGTGATCCTCCAACCTTGTCTAGAATTCTGACTCCACCCCTGCTCATTTGTAAATTACTTCATCCCTCAGTCTTAGTTTCTACATCTATGGCACAAGAAGGCGTTGATTTTTTTCAGTGATAATCAGAATAGAAAGAAGGGAATAAGATGCAGGACCTATTTAGAGAATAACATCAGAAGGATTTGGTAATTAATTAGATATTAGGGATGAGAAGAAAAGGATTCAAGGATAAATTTCATGTTGTTTTAGTTTGGAAATTTGGGGCCGATTGTAATAGCAAAAGCTGTGCTGGAAGCTCACGGGGAAAAGCAGATCGGGTAGAAATAAGTTGACTTTGAGGTGGATGCAGAATATACAGATGGAGACATCCAGTGGGCTGTTGGGTTTTCAAATCCGAGGCTCAGGGGAGAAGTCTGGAGTGAGAATGAGTCTAGATCAACATATCAGAGGCATGAAATCATTTGGATGAATTGGTTAGATAAAATAGCTCTCCTTTTCTCACTCCCAATTCTCATCCTCCTGAATTTTGTATATATTAGTTATATAGTTATACAGTTCAATAGTTTTATATATATATATAAATAGTTTTATATATATATAAATAGTTTTATATATATAATAGTTTTATATATATGTGTGTGCGTGTATATATATGCATATATATACATTTTGCATATATACACACATATATACATTTTGCATATATACATTTTGTATATATTAGTTATATATTTATACAGTTCAATAGTTTTATATGTGTGTGTGTGTGTGTGTGTGTGTGTGTGTGTGTGTGTGTGTGTGTATATATATATATATATATATATATATATAATTTTCCTGGTGGGTCCCATGTTCATTCTATAGAACTGGCAATAGAATTCAGTCTCTGTACTTTAAATTTGCTTCTAGTTCTTCTCACTCCTGGCTATTTTAACCACCTCCCCTCTTCTTCTTGGGGAAGACCTCCAGACTGGAGCTGGGTGTGATTGGTCTCTTGACTCTGTTTTAAGGGGTAACATAATACAGACTATGTTGGAAAAACAAATGTAAAGTACAATCACAATTATCTTATATGTGCATATTTTACTTTCACACAGCCCAGTAAGGTCTGAAAAAGAAGGAAGTAGGTGAAGAATGTAGTTAGTTGATGATTTGAACAACAAATAGGAAGCTGTTTAGATGATCGGCAGTGAATCGCAGCGCTGTTCAAATTCACTGGTTAATTGCTCAGTTCTCCCCCTTGCTTTGCCTTTATGCAGTCCCAGAAGAAACTAATCTGTGAATGTGTTGTCCATCCTACCGCACGATTCTTGACCTTTTGCAAGCACATCAGTCATAATGAGCTTCAGGAAGCTTGGCATGCTGTTGTGCCCTTGGCATTTCCACATCGGACTTGTGCATTTTGCAGCAGGCTAATAACTGTGGCTTAATAAAAAGCAAACTATTTAAAATTTGGTTCCTTGTTTATCCTGGTAATTTTACTTTCCCTTTATGAATCATAATTATTCAACCCAGACAAAATAACTACTGACCATCTGTGATCATCTAAATAGTCCGGTAAAATATTTCCGCCTAGGTGTTTATTTTCAAGTCTGTGCGATGAAGGCTGTCCTCGCAATTATAAAACAGACTCACCCCAATTCCAGTGGTCTCTGTTGGCTATCCCTATTCTTAGGTACATATACAGCTCCTGAACTTTCTTCCTTTGCCTCCACCCACCACCAAATAATACCTCCTTAACTCCAGTGTTAATAGGCCTGTGTAATAGAAGAACAAGCAAGGAGGCAAACAGACTCGGAGGTCCTCTAAAAGGAATTTCCGTAAAAAATAAACATAAAAAGGAAATAGCAGGTGTTCCATAGCTAATTATCCAGCTGCTTCATTCTTTTCTCACTGAGTCCTGCTTTCCTTGAGACAGGGAGTGGATAACCCTGAAACATTCAGATATTTCAGTCTTTCAGTCCTTTCGGGTATTTTCTTTCCATGATTTTCAATACACAATTCATTGTGGACATTTATTTTGCGTATGTTGCTGTGTAGACAATGCTCTATAATGGAAACATCCCAAGGTGTGAAACTAGAAGACTTGGAGTTAAGATCATTCATATTCTTTGATATACTGTATGACTTTGGTAAAATTGTTTAACTATGCTGAACTTATGTGTTAATATTTCCTGACCACACTTCTCATTATTTGTGTGCAGAAAAAAACAACTAGGGAAACTAAAAAGATTCACTGTATATAAAAATATTCGAAAGTTATTTGATATATTTTTACTTGTAAGTATTGCTTTTTTTGTCTTTCTCTTCCAAGACAACATAAGCTCCATGAAGGTGAGGATTTTTGTCTGTTTTATTCACTGCAGTATCTTGAGCACTTCACACAATTCTCGGTTCTAGGTAGCTATTTGTTGAAAGAATAAAAACATGTACATGTGGGTTTCTATGTCACTGTATAATTGCTTAGAAAGGATATATGCTTTCTGCTTTTTCTGCTTATAAAGTGGCTAATGGACCTGTTAACATATTGTTAGAAAGAAATCCCCTTTTGATTGGCTGTCTGAAGAATTTAAATGCTTATGTGTTTCCAGAAGATCTTGCCTTAGAAATTGAGAAGCTCAGAAGTAAATGTGGGTGAATGACCAGAAGAGCTGCAATACAGAATTCTGACTATTTTTTAATATGGGTTAGTCCTTGCACTTGGAATTTTGGTTGGAGGGGTAACTTTAATCCTTTCTACAATGAAAAATATATTGGTAAGATGATATAAATATAGCTTCTTCATGATGTCTCTTTGTAATTCTCTCACAATTGACCTGTAGCTACTTTTGAGAGACATGCATGTCCGATTCTTTGAAGAATTATATAATGTAGACACTATGAGAGTAGACTGAAAGAGAATAATCTTATCTCAAAGTAGGTATTGAGGGGGGAAGAAAGAAGTCTTGTTCTCTTATTAGCATACCTTAGCTTAACTCTTTCACAAGGGAAGACGTCTCTAACCGTGGTGAGATCTCTATATAGGACACATTCAGTCCTGCTCTGCCAAGAAACAGGCTAATGAACTGGACAGTCTGCTGAGTTCCCTCCCTGAGCTACAATTAACAACGGCTCCTAAACTTGGAGGTTTGGCTTTGCCTGTGCAACACAGAAGTTCTGTTTCCTGTTTGCAACTCTAGTTTGCTATAAATATTAAATGTATAGGATTTCTCTCAGAAATGTGGTTCTAGCACTCTTGAACGGTTTAGAAATCAGGGAATAATTTTTTTAAGCCCCTAAGCATCCTGGAAGTCTTTTTACGTAATCTCTCCAGCTGGATTTGCTCACTGTCTGCTCTCAGCTCACTGTTCTCAGTAGCACCTCATGGGACAATACTATAAATCAACTGTGCCAATGGCTGTATTGTCCTAATAATGATGAAGCTTGTTCATCTTCCCAACTTCACTACAATTCTGGGCTCCACTTGCCCTAGAAATGATGAAATGTGATTTTCAAGAACAGGCCACAGTTTCTTGAATCTTGGCTGTTTAGGAATCTATAGAGTTTAAAATTTGAAATGTATATTTATATTTATCTTATGATCTTTTCAGTGAATAACATTTTTATGCTGCTATGATTCATGTGGGGTCTAAAACTTTGGGTTCTCACTAATAATAGTCACATATAGATTATAGCTGTTTAATAATTTCTGTCCTGATGGCTTTATTCTCATCCTCTACTTTTTAGAAAGCAAAGAATTATTACTCTTATCAAATTAATCTCAGAAATAGCTGAGTGAGTGAAAACAGTATTCGCTACTCATCTTCCAACAGAGATGCTGGTATAATTGGCTTAAAATTGTATCTATAGGAGTTCTCATCATGGCTCAGAGGTAATGAGCTTGACTAGTGTCCATGATGATTCGGGTTCGATCCTTGGCCTTGCTCAGTGAGTTAAGGATCCGGCGTTTCTGTGAGCTATGGTATAGGTTGCAGACGTGGCTCAGATCTGGCGTTGCTATGGCTGTGGTGTAAATCGACGGCTGCAGCTCTGATTTGACCCCTAGCCTGGGAACTTCCATAAGCTGGCGGCCCTACAAAAGGCAAAAAAAAAAAAGTTTCTATAAACTGTGCAAATATGTAATTTAGCTAGTAATATCTACTGCTCCAATTTCTGAAGTGCTGCTCAACTTAAAATTTTATTTTTTAACTAAAAATTTCCCCTTAAATATAAAATCTTAGAGGAATACTATAAAATCTCCCTAATACCCTTTGCACTTTTAGAATGTTTTACATGTTGCTTGGCTCACATACTTTCTTTTATGAAGTGGAAAATGAAGATATATTTTGTCACTTGAAAGCCCAATGTCTTTAAGAATTATAGTTCGGGAAGTTCCCGTCGTGGCTCACTGGTTAATGAGCACAACTAACATCCATGAGGACATGGGTTTGATCCCTGGCCTTGCTCAGTGGCTTAAGGATCTGGCGTTGCCACGAGCTGTGGTGTAGGTCGCAGGAGTGGCTCAGATCTGGTGTTGCTGTGGCTGTGGCACAGGCCAGCAGCTACAGCTCCGTTTCCACCCTTAGCCTGGGAACTTCCATATGCCACTAGTGTGGCCTTAAAAAGACAAAAGGCAAAAAAAAAAAAAAAATTATAGTTTGGGATCTAATTAAGCTTCATTTACTATCTTATTCATTCATTCACTTACTTTAGTTGAATAAATCATGAGAAAAGAAAAACATAGATATTTATTTCCCCCATTTTTACATCCCACTCTAAAACCTGATCATTTTTAGTTGCTTTTTTAAAAAACTGAACTGGAGTGAAGCGTCATTGAAAAATCAATCATTCTGCTGGCTTCTCTAATGTATTGGATTGTGCTACTCAATTTCCATTAGGATTGCTTTGTGGGGAAAGTAATTTAGATATGACAGGGAGGTAGTGTGCCTGCAATCTGAATTTTGTATGTGAGTCAAAAGTTTTTCAAAATGAAATCTACCAGCATAATAACAAAGTATTGTCATAATGAAGTTATAAAACAAAAATAAGATTTAATAAGATTATTAATGAACTCACATATTGTGTTTTCTCTGCCTGGGCATTTTGATATGTTGTGTAGAGGTAAACTTCCTCTAAAGTATGCTTGCTTTTCAAGAAAGAGATTATGTGCTAATTATAACCATAAAAAATGCCATTTTTTTCAAACAAAAAATCAAGACACTCACTCCACCAAGCGTGTGTTTGTGAAGTATAGTTCAACAAATAATTTGCATCAGGTCCGTCTTGAAAATGGAAATCATTTAGCTATATGTTAAACTTCATTTCAAAATGAACATGGTTTTATTTAACCTCTAAGTGGTGACATATAGTAATTATAATTAAATAATTCTAATATTATATAATAATTATGAATGTGATAATTACCATTGTTTTTGCCACAGCTTGTTGCTATTGCATGAAATGTTTACTGAGTAAGTAGGTATATTTAGGTCAGTTAATTATCTACTTTCTTCTGCATCCAACTGCTTCTAATTGTTTATGAAAAGCTTTTCAGGTGATAGGTCAGTTCTTCTAATTTGATCTTCCTGTCTGCTTACAGACGTTATTGGATCTCTCTGGTCCTACCCACATGTTTCTCAACCTTGAAATCTGTTAGTACTATATTTCTCTGTGTGTCCTTCCCAACACCATGAGATAACTTTCAAAGGCCTATCAGTTTTAACTCCAGCAATATAAAAAATAACTATCGATCCTCTTGCTTAAAATGACTGAAATTACAGTAAAACATTTTAAAATTTACTGAAAGAATTGAAAAGTAGATAATTAACAAGGAAGTATTAGCTAAATATCAACAGGCCATTAAAGATAGACCGAAAGTCTTAAAAGCAACCAGAAAAAAAGATATAATGTCTTTAAAAAAAAAAAAAAAACTAGCAATTAGAAGAGTTCCCCTTGTGGCTCAGCAATAATAAACCTGACTAGCATCCCTGAGGATGTGGATTCAATCCCTAGCCTTGCTCAGTGGGTTAAGGATCTAGTGTTGCCATAAGCTGTGGTGCAGGTCACAGATACCGCATGTATCCCCTGTTGCTGTGGCTGTGCTGCAGCTCCAGTTGGACCCCTAGCCTGGGAACTTCCATATGCCACAGGTGTTCTCCTAAAAAGAATGCTAAAAAAAAAAAAAAGGGAATTAGATTGACAGCTGATTTTACAAAAGCAAAAGTGGGATTCCCAAGATAATGAAGTGATATCAATATATGAAGGAAAATAATTTCCAGTTTAGAATTCTATACTCAGTGAAAATATCTTGTAAGAATTTCTTTATTAATAACTACAGACAAAACCTGGGAATGCTACTTTTCATTAGAAAAAAATATAGAGGATTTTATTTTTTAAAGTTTTATTGAAGAATAGTTGATTTACAATGTTGTGATAATTTCTGCTATACAACTATGTGATTCAGTCATACATATACACACATCAATTATTTTCCCATATAGGTTATCACAGAATATTAGGCAGTCTCTGTGCTATACAGCAGCCCCTTGATTTTAAATGTATAGAGCAGTTACATTAAAATAAACGGACTGAATGCCTCAATCAAAATGCAGAGATTAAAATTTGAGTTTTAAAAAACAAAAAAGTAGGGAATGATTAAAATGTAAAATCCCAAAAAGGAAAGGAAATATAAATATACATGATGCAAGAGCTGACCAAAGAAAACCACTGTAGTTTTGTCATTATCAGTCAAAATGAACTTTAAAGCAGAAGAGCATTATCAGAAGTATGTCACTGCATAATGCCAGAGGTTGAATAACCAGCTCAGTATATCATTTTACATGTGTATCCATGCAATACAATAGCCTCAAAATTAAAACAGAAGAAAACTGACAAAATTATTTATAAAATATCAAAAATATCAATAGGACCTAATCTGAATAGCACAACCAACTTAATGTACATATATAGAAAATCAAAGCTAAACATGCAGTATACATATAACATTTACAGAAATTGGCTATACACTGGACTATAAAGTAATTCTTAACAAATATCGAATATTAACATTATGCCACCCATGTAATCTGAGTAAAAGGGAATTCAACTGGAAGTCAATAATGAAAAAAAAATAAAAATTTACAATTAAGTAGAAGTAAAATCAACAAAATTATAATGTAAAGTAGAAAGTGTTTTGAATTGAAGGGTAATAAACATGACAGATTTCAAAACTTGTGGAGTGCAGGTAAAGCCATCATAAGAGAAAAATTTATAGCCTTAAAGGCATACCTTTTTTTTTGGTCTTTTTGTCTTTTTATGGCTGCACCCATGGCATATGGAAGTTCCCAGGCTAGAGGTCTAGCCAGCCTATGCCACAGCCAGAGCGACGTACAATATGAGCCCTGTCTGCTACCTACACCACAGTTCATGGCAACACCAGATTGATTCTTAACCAGTGAGCAAGGCCAGGAATCGAACCCACATCCTCATGGATGCTAGTCAGGTTTGAAGACCGCTGAGCCACGATGGGAATGCCAAAGGTACACTCTTTTTAAAAGGAAAACCTAAAAGTGATAGTATACGTTTAGCTCTTGACATTTTAAAAAGAACAACAAAATAACTCCAAAGAAAGTAAATAACGATAAGACCAGAAATTAATACAATAGAAAGTAAATATAGACAGTAAAGGATAGGAAAGAGTTCCCACTGTGGCACAGCAGGTTGAGAACCCAACATGGTGTCTGTGACAATGTGAGTTTGTTTCCTGGCCTCGCTCATTGGGTTAAGGTTCTAGCATTACCACAAGCTGCAGGCAGCTCACAGATGCTGTTTGGATCCTGTGTTTCCATGGCTGTGGAGTAGGCCAGACCTGCAACTCTGATTCCACCCCTAGCCTAAGAACTTCTAGGAGCTTCCCTGTAAAAAGGAACAAAAAACAAACAAACAAAAAAGGATAGACAAACCAGAAAATGATTCTTTGAAAATGCAAATCAAATTGATAAGTCTCTGTATACTTAATTTCAAAACTGGAGATGAAACCCCAAAACAACTGTAGGGATGAAAAAAAAAAGTGACAATGTCACAGATTCTACAGACAGAATTATAGTATTATGAAACGTTATGTCAATATATAAACATACAGGTTAAATTAAATGGACAATTTTGAATAAAATATAACTTTCCAAATAACTCAAGAGGAAATAGAATCCATGATACACATCGAAGATACTGACTCTGTGGTCAAAACTCTTCTAACAGAGAAGCTCTCCTCTCAGATAGCTTTGTTACAGAGCTCTGCCAAACATTTGATAGTAGACAATTTTTTGTTAATAATATTTATTTTTCCATTATAATTGGTTTACAGTTTTCTCTCAATTTCACCTGTGACCCAGTCACAAATATAAATATTCTTTTTCTCACATTATCCTCCATCATGTTCCATCACAAATGACTAGATACAGTTCCCTGCGCTGTACAGCAGGATCTCATTGCTTATCCACTCCAAATGCAATAGTTTGCACCTATTAACCCCAAACCCCTGGTGCAACCCCCTCCCTCCCCCTCCCCCTTGGCAACCACAAGTCTGTTCTCCAGGTCCGTGCATTTATTTTCTATGGAAAGTTTCATTTGTGCCATATATTAGATTACAGTTATGAATGATATCATATAGTATTTGTTTTTCTCTGTATGACTCACTTCACTTAGTATGAGAATCTCTAGTTCCAACCATGTTCCTGCAAATGGCATTATTTTGTTCTTTTTTATGGCTGAGTAGTTTTCCATCATGTATAGATTACCACATCTTCTTAATACATTCATCTGCCAATGGACATTTAGGTTGTTTCCATGTCTTGGCTATTGTGAATAGTGCTGAGATGAACATACAGGTGCATGCGTCTTTTTCAAGGAAAGTTTTGCCCAGATATATGCTCAAGAGCAGGATTTCTGGGTCATATGCTAGTTCTATATTTAATTTTCTGACTAGTAGATAATTTATATAGTATACAGATTCACTCAACAAACAGAAAAAGAGGAATAACTTTAACTTCTTTTTTATGAAGCTGGGATAATCTTGATACCAGCAAGAAAAGGGAAGAAACGAAGTACAATCAATCTCATTTATGGCCACAGAAGAAAACAATTCCCAAACAAAATATTAGTAATCTAGATCCCTCAACATATAAGAAGGATAATAGATCACTACCAACTTGAGTTGATCTCAGGAATTCAAGACAAATTTAATATTATAAATCAATTACTATGATCCATCAAATTAACAATTTAAAGGAGAAAAATAGTTATATTAATAAGTACCATAAAGCATTTGATAAAATGCAACATCATTTAATTAATTTAAAAAACCTAGAAAAATGCAAATAACCAATAACTTCCTTAATAAAAATCTTCAGCAAACATCATATGTAGTGGTATAACTCCAAGGATTTTTTTACATTACTTTATTCAACACTTCTCTGAGGTACCTAGCTGATGCAAGAAAACAATAAGAAAAAAAATTAAAAGGTGTAGAAAAGAAGAAACCCGAACTCTCACCTTGGTGGTTTTTTTTTTTTATTATTATATACGTAGAAAATCCAAAAGAGTCTGCGGATAAATGATTAGAATTAAATTTGAGTTTAGTGTATTTGTTGAATAGAAATCAAAGTGCACACATACACTATACTTCTTCATATCAGCCACAAACAAAGAGTGAAATTTAAAAAAAGGAGATCATTCATATACTACCAATAAATGTGAAGTTTCTAAGACTAAATCTCAAGAAAGCAGGCAAGCCTAGAGAAAAGAATAACCCTTACTGAATGACATAGATTGGAGATTATAGGACTACAAATTGTCACTCATTCACATCTGTTGCTCTGCCCTGTGCCCCACATCAGGTAGGTCGTGCTTTGATATCTCTGATATTTTACTGCCTTAGTTCTCTGGCATCTTCACCCATGCAGTAAAATTTCCTTAGATTCTAATGATGTACCAGTAACTTCCAGCAATGGAGATGTGAAAATAATTTCACTGACACCTCTTTTATGTTGTACTCATATATATATAGATAGATATTATTTTTTCATAATTATAATGACTTTCTAGTCTTTGAGATTTGAGGCACTGAAAAGTGGGATGGCTAGAGAATTCCTACAGATTAGCATGGTGCAGAAAATTAATCACAAGGCATTCAAAGAATCTGGGACAAATGCTCACAAAAATACATTCCCCCCCATTCTCTTAATATTGATTTAATATTAAAATAGTAAGCTTGAGTAGCACACACTGAGCTCCTGACCTATAGATACTCATAAACCTGGTTAGAAGTCTCTGAAATTCTTATCTATGATATGTAAATTACCTTCTGAGGTATAAAAGGTGAGGAGCCCAACCCCAGCTGCAAATCCAGCATGTAACACAAGACAGATGCTATAGGAAAATATGCATTCAATCTTTGAACCCTTTTCTGAATTTTCCTAAATTGTTAACAACTTCAGCATCTAGCTACTTTTGTTTCTTTTTAAAGACAGACAGCCTGCTGTGAGTGTGCTTTCTCCTTGAATGATACTAAAACTTGTTTCTTTTTTTTTCCCCCCACCCTTCTCCTCTCCAAATCTGCTGGTGTTTGTAACTCCTTTTACTGTGGGTGTGGTCTTCTCCATCAGCCATGTGGGTAGTTGAACCAAACTCACCTACCTGCCTCTCTGCTGCCTTGTCCGCCAGGAGACCCTCTCAGGAATCCAGGTTGGTTGTGGGGTGTGGGATCCAAGGGGAATATACAGCACAGTCATGACCAGGGCCTCGTCTTTCATTCCAGCATTCTATGGGCCCCCTGAGTTCCCAACCTTCAGATATTGACCTTGACTTCACAGCCTTTCTGTTTCATGTAGCCACTTGTGCCAAACCACAGACTGTGCTGTGCGCCTGACCTTTTTTTTTTTTTTTACCATCAAAAGTTACTCTTTCTGTACCCCATCATTTTGAGGTCCTGCTATTCTCTTCCAGTTTAAGTGAAGGACTCCAAGTCCTTAGCATGGATTCTGTCATCAATATTAGACAGGTGGTATAAACTTTTAGCAGAGTTTTCCTCATTCTCTCCAATCACACACAAAAAGGATATTTTCCTACTCCATTTTCATGGAGGGGTACACCTGACAGAGTTTGTGATGCTTCTCTATGACCCAAGCCACCTTTTTCCCTCAATAGAAACAGCCATCCAGTTGGTGCAGCAGCAACCTGTCTGCGTTACTCTCCTGGGGCCCCAGGGTCCCCATAAAATGGAAGCACCCTAAAGAAAACCATTCTTAAGAAAGTTAGCATGTGTCAAAAGCAAGGAGTACTATGTGAAGATGTCAGGGCACTGGGGAAAGAGCAGACTGGGGTCAGGTTCATCTAGGCTTGGATCCCAAATAAAGCTACTTAATTAACTGTGTAACTCTGACCAAATCCCCAAACCTCTGAGTCACAGTCTCCTTGTGAATATAAAAGCGTAATAGACCTCCCCTGTTCTGAGGATCTGGGATGACAAATATAAAGGTCCCGTCCCAACACCGGAGATTGAGTGGGTGCTCAGCAAATGTATCTAATAAATGTATTTATTAATATTGATTGAGATTTTCTCCCTTCAGTAACAAAACAGCTTATGAAGTAAATTGTATTGGTCCCATTTAACAGATGAGAAAACTGAGGCTCAGGGAGATCAGGTAACTTTCCCAAGATCAAACTAGGTTAAAGTGACAGTTGAGACTCAATTCAAGCATTCCAACTTCCAGCACACAGTAGTATTTTTACTATATCACATGTTAAAATTTTTTTTTAATTTTTGACATATATATTTATATTAACTGCAAGTCTTCTCATAACAGCATATTGTTTAATGTGTGGATGTTGTTATATGTTTCCTCATCCTACTGGTTTCAAATATTACTATTGTAATTTACATGTGTTTTTTTTCTTGATTAAAAAAATGACAGTTCCACTTATGGTTTATACATATTATTTCTAGCTAAATGATAGATTAATTAATACTTATATTTCAAGACTGTAGACTTATTACAGACAAAAGCATGGAGATAGAATTAAAAGGTAGTGTTTACCTTTATCTAACTGTTTAAGATAGATCACTAAGATTCTTAGTGCCATTTGTTGACCCTACTGTAGTTATTATTGAGTGCTAATTGGCAGATATTGTGCTAAGTATTTTGTAGGGTTCGATAGTGAACCAGATGTTCTATTCAAGCACTAAAGAGCAAATCTGGAAATAAAGTCGAGTAATTTGAATTCAACTTCAGCTAAACTGGAAATTCCCTCTTCAATATAAAATACAAATGCACTTGAAAATGAAGATTGATTTGCATGAATGTTGATAGGCAAAGATATATTGACTGAATGATTTCTCCCGTTACTGTGTTCAGAAGGAATATAAACGCAATACATATTTGCTAGTCGCAGAGGTAGCTTGCTGGCAAGCTTATGAAACCTTGCTACAACAATAGAAAAGATCTCTCCAAATCCTAATAAAATTATGTATCGAAGTGCTTTATTTCAAAATGCAAAGCAAATTACCAAAATAAATAAATCTAAGAGCAAAGGTAACTCTTGGCACAGTTGCACAATTCTAAAAATCTGAGGGAAGAAGATCTGAGGCAAACAGTATGTCAGGAATGTTTGTTATTCGGAAGCTGCATAATCAAATATTTCCTAGGCTGATGCCTTTAATGAAAATGAGTGCAACTGCGTGCTTACAAAGTGCACTGAATTTAAAGAGGCCTCAAGCTCACCAAGTACGGCCCATGGTAGATCGATTTTCCAGTATTTCTAGAGAAGACAAAACTCAGACCTTTTTAGGTTCAGTCTTCCATTTTATAAGAGTTGGGAAGTCATTTAAAATTTTTTAATGGTGCATGGTTTCTGAGTTCTGCTGAAACTCTCATTGCTAAATGTTTTGGATGTAAAACTACCTCTATTTTAAAATTATTCCACTTCTATTCATACATTTTTGACATTTAACAACTGTACCTTTTAAAATGCCTTCATGACCAGGGAATTAAGGTAGTTGAACACCATGATGATAATCTATAATAGCAAAAATACAAACTCCGGGTCACTTAGGAGATCCACTTATTAAATCTGAATATGCTTGCCACATGTCTGAGAGCAAAGAATCATCTGGTCAAAATTATCCCCCACCCTTTTTTAAAGGAATAGTCTTCAACCTCATTCTGACACATGGAGTGCTGTTTTAGTTCTTGAAAGACTTCCTACAGACTGTAGACATTTTAAAAGGTAATCTGATATACCCAGTAAAGAGCTCAATAAAAATTCTTGAGACTATTAGGATAGTTTTAGAAAAATGGCCTTGGCCATTCTTTCCCGTCAGGGGAACCGGACTCAACACCCTTTTGAGGGGATCTGTATTAATGGTGTGATGGTGCCGTTTTAAACTGAGTAACTCCATCCAGGGGCTACCGCGGTCTTCTGCTCCTGGTCTAAGTCTCACTGTCCAGAATCTGTGAAGTGCTCCACAGGACTGTTGAAGTTCAATTTCATTTTGCCAGTTATCTACATAGACAACTATGAAATCATTCGACATCCTTATCTCCCAGAGATACAAGGAAAGCAAGATGTAGGCTCAGACAGTAATCTGTGATAAAGGATTCTTCAGCATGAAAACTTTGCCATGGAATCTGCCTTTGGTTAAAGGCAGCATCTGGTGGTCTTGTTGGTTTTATTACTTCTACCTGTGACATGAGTCCATTTTCTCTGGAATAACTGGATTGTCTGTGGACTTTTGTGTGACCCGTGAGAATCTATCACTAAAATGGCAACCTATATGTCAAGATGGCAAATTTCATTTGATTTTGAAGGAAAATGTTATTTAATAAACACAGAAATTCTTTATGGCTGTAAGTATAATAGAATTTTGCATTTCTATATTTTTTATAAGCACTAGATTCCCAGAGATTACACATTTCAAAATAAAGATTTCTTTTGAGTCACACACAAATATATATATATGCTACATATATTACAGACACACACATATATGCTATAATGTTACATATTCTATATGTAAAGAATTTAGAAAATGTAGAAAGGAACAAGAAAGAACAAGTCACAAATAACCTCATTACCCAAAGATAACTTCTGTTAATGTTTTAATGTATTTCTAGGCATATGAAATGATGTATATATCTATGTTTTAATTAGTACATTGAGTCAGCAAACATTTACTGAGCCCCTACTATATGCCAGAAGTGATTGCTGGACTGCGAATGCATTATTAAAAGCCAACAAACATCCCCACATTATTGGAGTTTATTTTTTTATTTTTTTGCTTTTAGGGCCACATCCATGGCATATGGAGGTTCCCAGGTTAGTGGTCCAATCAGAGCTACAGCTGCTGGCCTGTGCCACAGCCACAGCAATGCCAGATCCAAGCTACAGCTGAGATCTTCACCAGAACTCACTGCAACACCGGATCCTTAACCCACTGAGTGAGGCCAGGGATCAAACCCACAACCACATGGTTCCCAGTCAGATTTGTTTCCACAATGGGAATTCCCATTATTGGAGTTTATAACCAGCAGAGTAAGATGGGGGTAGTCAAGGACAAGGGACTCATAGTAAATAATAAACATAATAAGTAAATACATTCTGTATGATGTTAGAGGATGATATCGATACTGAGGAAAATAGAGCAGGGTAGGAGAGATTAGGAAACCAAGGATAGAAAAGCCTGGGTGACAACAGGGTCGTTAGGGAAAGCCACATGAAGACGGGGCATCTGAGAAAGACATGAAGGAGGTGGGGAAGGGGTTTTTCAGGTCCCCAGACAAAGAGCATTCCAGGCAGAGGACAGCTAGGGAATGCACTAAAACAGCAGTGTGCCCATCCTTTTCCGGGAATAGCAAGAAGGCCATGTGACCAAAGTGGAAAGACAGAGGAAGAGTGTGAAGGACACAAGGTCACAGAGGTGATGGGATTCCAAGCAGACAGAGCCTTGTTATCCACGGCAATGACTTACAATTTCACTCAAACTGAAATGCAGACCCACGAGAAGGTTTTAAGCACAGAGATGACCTGCACAATCTTATGTTTTAAAAGGATACCACCTATGCCAGTTGTCATATTGTGTAAAACTTTGTGCTCACCTGTGTTCTTTCGACAGGGGAGTATGTTCCCATATCATTTTCTCCTTATGGAAAGGAGGCATCATCTAATGTCTGCACACCAATTCCATCAGTGTACCTGTTAGCGAATGCCTTGCTTATTTTCAGTTTTTTTCTGTTTATAGTATTGAGTTGACATCTCAGTATATGAGTCTTTATTTTGGTATCTGTCCTCTAGAGTAGATCCTTTCAAGGGACAGTACTGAACATTTTCATATATAAATAGTTTTAATGATTTCTATTTTTTCCATTTACAGTGTTCTGTCAATTTTCTACTGTACAGCAAACTGACTCAGTCACACATACATATATATACTCTTTTTCTGACATTATTCTCTATCAAGCTCTATCATAAGTGACTAGATATAGTCCCCAGTGCTATACAGCAGGATCTCATTTCT
This sequence comes from Catagonus wagneri, assembly GCA_004024745.2. Taxonomy (NCBI): domain Eukaryota; kingdom Metazoa; phylum Chordata; class Mammalia; order Artiodactyla; family Tayassuidae; genus Catagonus; species Catagonus wagneri. The sequence goes on from PVHT021183553.1 coordinate 8,825,402, forward strand.
TATCCATTGCAAAGGCAATAGTTTTCATCTATTAACCCCAGAATTCATATATTTTTGCATGAGGAAGGGTGGAACATGATACATGTATTCAAATTCTTTTTCAAAAAAGTCATATAAATGTACATACTCAGAAGCAATGTGTAAAATACTACCTAACATTTTGATTAACAGAATAATATGCCAGAATTCCTAACTTGAGAACAACAGAATTCATTCACTCACTTATTTAAAACAAAGACTTGAAATTTACACTCTACAACGACTGCTAGACACATCAGAATGACACAGGCTCATATTTTTCATACATACATACATATCCTATATTTTCTTCTTTCTCCGTCCCTAACCCAATTTCATATAACTGACTTTAAATGGAAATGACCAACATGCATGGCTCAAGCCCTGATACATCCCTTTTCCTCCCTCTCAAAGTTTTTTTAAATTTTCTTTTTGGAATAGAAAGTCAAAAGAAGTTTCAAAGACAGTACAGAGAAGCCCCATTCACCTTTGAACAAGTTTTCCCCAATAGTCACACTTTGAATAAAAATAATACAATATCCAAACCAAGAAACTGACATGGGTAAAAAGTATATGCACTCAATGTCATTTTACGATGTGTATAGATTACTCTAGCCATCACCACAATCAAGACACGAGCTATTCCTTCACTGCAAAGATCCTACAAACCTACCTACCTACCCCTCAACCTTCTCAAACCTATGGCAACAGCTAATCTGTCCTCCATCACCATAATTTTGTCATTTTGAGAATGCTACATGGGACATTTTGGAACTGGCTTTTTTCATTTAGCATAATTTCCTTGAGATCCATCCATGCTGTAGTGTGTATCGATAGATCATTCTTTTTTTATTATTGACATTGTATTTCATGGTATGGATGTACTACAGTTTGTTTAACCATTTACCTATTGTAGGACTGTTTTTCTTTTTACTGTCATACCCACAGCACATGGAAGTCAAAACTTTTTAATATCAGTTCTATGATGTTGATGATAGCTGAAGCCCAGATATCTTGGAAGAAAGGGTTTGCCAAGAAAATAAAGAGGGCAAGCAGAAACATAAAGGAAAATATATAATAAATGCCTTAGAAAAATCATTCCTGTGTATTTTTTAGTCTTATTAATTTTTTTCAGTTAAAGTAGCATTTAAGCAATACTAGCACTTTCCTCAAGAAACACTTTTCAGTTCAAACTTTCACCAAAGTCAGATTAGGGCTTTGTTTCAATGATATGAATATTTCCCCATGCTGACAAATAAAAGACTGTCTGTCTGAACAGGCCATATCTTTGTTCAACTTTATACTAATTGGATGAATTCTGTGTTCTCTTGGATTTAAAAGAGTTTTAATTATTCTTTATTTTATAACTTCATGGTAATTGTCAAAAATCAGTATAACTATGTATATATTTTAGAAACTCAGATCTGAGAACAGAAAAAAGAAATTTCACTATAACAGGTATTTATGCATTTGTTCAAAAAGTCTGCATGTATTATATTTATTTTAATATCAAAATGTATTTTGAACCTAGCAAACTATTACATTTAGAACGGATAGACAGTAATGCCCTACTGTATAGCACAGGGAACCATATTCAATCTCCTATGCTAGACCATGATGGAAAAAATTAAAAAAAAAAAAAAGAGTCTGTGTGTGTTGGGGGGTGGTTAGGTATGCGTGGGTGTGTGGGCGTGTGTGTATGACTGAGTCACTTTGCTATACAGCAGAAATTATCACAACAGAGTAAATCAACTATACTTTAATAAAAAATAAGAAAATAGGGAGCTTCCCATTGTGGCTCAGCACTAACAACTCGACTAACATACATGAGGATACAGGTTCAATTCCTGGCCTCATTTAGTGGGTTAAGTATCCAGCATTGCTATGAGCTATGGTGTAGGTCGCAGACGTGACTTGGATCCTGCATTGCTGTGGCTGTGGAGAAGGCTGGCAGCTGCAGCTCCGATTTGACCCCTCACCTGGGAACATCCATAAGCTGCATGCGCGGCCCTAAAAATAATAATAGTAATAATAATAAAAATAAAGTTAAAAACAAAAACCATTTAAAAAACTGTATTTAAGACCTAATAAGGAGACTCTTAAGAGTAAGGAAATTTTCAGGATTTAACATGGTATCATTTCTCAATTTAATATTGAGTACTTTCTTGATGCTAGTAAACTATGCATGCTATATTTTATAAGAATAGCATAGCATCTATGCTTTATAAGAATAATCCCATTTAACCTCCAGAGCAGTTCAACGACAGAGCTATTATAATCTGCATTTTAAACGTGAGGAAACTAACGCTTAGAGAGTTTTGAACCACATGTCCAATTTCATCCATCTAATAACTGGTGAAGTGGAAACTTGAACCTAGATTTCTCAAATACCAAAGCACCAGGATTTCACTAGTGGGACTCATTTAGAGGTCATGGTCATAGAAGCAAAGAATTAGAAGGAAAATTAGAAGTTACAATGGAAAATAGCATGTATAGGGACAAGAAAAGCAAAGCAAGTGTCAGATCAGTTATTTACCAGAAATACAAACTTGGATTACAATGTTAACCTCTAATATTTGAATTCTCATTTATAAAAAGAATATGATTAAAAGACTGTGTAAAATACTCCATAGATGCTAAACACCTGCTACGCAATAAAAATGGTAATATATCTGGAGAAGATTGTATAACAGACAGAGGAACTTGCCCAGGTGGTTTTGCGTGGAAGAACAGAAATGAATTGGAAGCCGAGGTCATTACTGTAACGTATAATCTGTATGTATCTGAACCAAAATTTCAGTTCAGCAGAATGCAGTGACATACACAGTGTGTTTTGACCATCCAAACATATACCTAATTTTTTTTTAAGAAATAAAGCACTTTAGGATAAATATTTCAATAATAAGCATCTAATGGTCTTCATGTATAAATGCATATTCATGCAACACTAATGTAGCAGCAGTGACATTTTGTCTGACATTAAAATAATTTTTACCCAAGCCATTTGTAGGACGTGTTTTCAAAAGTTTCTCCACAGCCTTCATTAACGGAAGGGGAGAAAAAACTAAGCTATGTTGTTCTTTTGTTTAATATTGTTTTCTTAAGGAATTACACTTTCAAAATTATTTCCTGGGGTCTTGGTGGAAGCCAAAATTGTGAAACCACTTTTTAAGGTTCAAAATAAACCTCTACGGTACTGATTAGGTTATTGAGCCCATTACATGTCATCACCCATTCACTCAGAGATAATACATGAATTTGAAAAGCATGGCATCTGACACACAGACTATTGTTCAATAAATGTGTGTGTGTGTATATATATATATATATATATATATATATATATATATATAAATATGTATACACAATAAATCTTTCTCTTATATTTAGCAGTTTACTGTTTATCTTTTCTACTGTAATGTAGTTATTTTGCCTAGTATCTACTTATGATGAGGCTTATATTGCACTAGACATAACTGACGAATGAAAAAGTCTTCACTGAACAATATTCAATGTAATTTTTCAGGAAAAAAGGCTTCAGTAAAAAACTGGTGCTGAAAACAGGGAAATTACCAGACATTAGTGTTTATAAATTATATCCCAAATGAAGTAATAATTCTATAATCATGTATTTTTTAAATCGAAATTAGAGAATAGCTAATCTGCAGCCATTCTTTTTGCCAAGAATGCGCTACTTGTTTTATGCTTAATAATAAATGAATTGTTTATACTCTTTCCATTGTCATTTAATAGTGCCTTACGAAAAGTACACAAACTTAGGTCTACATTTTCACTGATTTGAGGGCAAAAACAGTAGGGAAGTTTGTCGACCATCTTTTCTTAAAAATAAGTATTCTTCATTCTTAGATAACATATCATATCATAGTTTCATCACAGTATTTAAATGTCCTTTCATTAAAGAATGAAGGTGAGAGCAAAGATAGTCAAGGATTTTCTTTAAATGTCCTTATTTTGGAAAATAAAAGGTTGGCTGCTTTATGTTATTGCTATGATTGTTATCTTACTGCTCCAGGAGGTCAAAAAGTCTGGAATTCATCATTATACAGTTCCTTGGCCACCTTTAAATACTAAAATGGGGCATGTAATGATGGTTTTTAAGTGCTTTCAGGGTTAGAGAGTCATTTCCTCTGATACCTTTACTAAAATCCTACAGAATGAGGACTTTGAAGGTCTTCTAGCCACTGATGAGCTGGTGATATATTTAATTTACATGAATAACATGATGAGAAAATTATGCTCTGATGTCTCTAACCTAGAAAAGGAAAACATGACTACAGAAGAAAAAATGAATTTCTTATCAGAGATGGAAGCAGAAGACTACACAGTATAGAAGTATATTTTCACCAGATACTTGTTAAAAATTCAAGACATTTTATTTGAGTTACTGCAGTAGGGAAGAGAGATATCAGTATAGAACTGAGCTGAGATGCAAATACACTGGAGACAATTAGGGATTTATAACCACTGGGCAGAGTGAGAAGATCAGTGGATGGAAAATTACTAAAATATTAAGGCAAGGGGGATCCTTGCTAAAATAGCCTGACAGGATTCTTGCTAAAGAATGATCATGAACTTAGATATTACAGATGAGGAATGAGGAACTTGATTAGATATCAAGGGTGGGAGAGTTTTGATAAACTGACTTAGTAGGATTCTTTACTAAAACTGGGCTCTGCAGGCCAACATCAAGACTTAGCTGAAAGTACGGCTCAGAAGAACCCAAATGAAGTTTGGTCAAGAAGGGAACGTTTCCCAATAGCTTGTTCAGAAGATGAAGGTAAAAGAAAATAACACGTGTGATTTTTAAAACAAATTGGTTATTTTTTTTGTTTAAAATCAAAAAAATAAAAAACAATTTACTCATTTTCCCACCCACTTCTCCCTCTTGTTCTATATATATGTGTATATATATAAAAATATACACAGTTATATATAATCTAAAAACATATACACATATATGCACATGTTTTAAGATTCCATATAAAATGAGATTCTACAGTATTTTTCTTTCTTTGTCTGACTTATTACACTTAGCATAATACCCTCAAGGTCCATCCATGTTGCTGCAAAATGGCAAAATGTCATTTATTTTTATGACTAGATAATCTTCCTCTGTGTTTGTGTGTGTGTTTTAATCCATCCATCCACTGATGGACACTTAGGATGTTTCCATATCTTGGCTGTTGTAACTAATGGGGCAATGACCATGGCGTGCGTAACTTTTCAAATGAATGTTTTGTTTTCTTTGGAGAAATAACCAGAAGTGGAACTGCTGGATCGTATAGTGGTTTTATTTTTAACTTTGGAGGAATCTCCATACTGTGTTCCATAGTGACTGCATCAGTTTACATCCCACTGACGAGGATTCGCTTCTCTCCACATTCTCTCCAGCACTTGTTATTTTGTCTTTTTGATAATAGCCATCCTAACAGGTATGATGATAGCTCACTGTTGTTCTGATTTGCATTTCCCTGATGATTAATGATTTAGCCCATCTTTTGATGTACCCATTGGCCATCTGTATTCAGATCTTCTGTCCAGTATTTAATTGGGTTGTTTGGTTTCTTGCCCTTGGATTGAATAAGTTCTTTGCGTATTTTGGATAGTAACTGCTCATCAGATATATGATTTGCAAATATTTCCCCCATTGAGTAGGTTTCCTTTTCATTCTATCGATGGTTCTCTTTGCTGTGCAGAATCTTTTTATTTTCACATACTCCTGTTTGTTTATTTTTGCTTATGTTTGCTTTTGCTTTTGGTGTCAGATTCAAAAAAATCACCTGTTAGTTTACTGCCTCTGTTTTATTCTAGGAGTTTTACACTTTCAGGTCTTATGTTTGAGTTTTTTATCTGTTTTGAGTTGATTTTGTGTATAGTGTTAAGGTAATGGGCCAGTTTCATTCTTTTGCATGTGGCTGTTCAATTTTCCCAACACCATTTATTAAAGAGACTGTCTTTTCCCCATTGTAGGTTATTGACTCCTTTGTCATGAATTAATTGACCCTAGAAAAAATGCATTTATTTCTGGCTTTCTATTCTGCTCCAGTGATCTATTTTATGCCAATGCCACATTGCCTAATCGGTATAGAATGTAGTTTTAAATCAGGAAGTATGACGCCTCTAGCTTTGTTCTTCTTTCTCAAGATTGCTTTGAGTTTTCAGTTTTTTTTTTTTTAATGTTTCCAGAAACAAATCAGTTTTTGAAAGACTGACACAAACCCCTGAGCTTCATCTAACAAGTTAATCTCTTTAGCTGGGGGTAAAATAAGGACATTCACTTTAGCAAGTTTTCATAGTGAACCACACAAATGGATATTTTAAAATCCTCTAAATTCTAGGTTGTGGCATGTTGTTAAACTGGCTTAACAGGAGCAACTTGATGCCTTGCTCAAAATCTCTTTGGATAGATGTGAGTTTTTTTTTTTTTTTCCCAGTATCAAGATTAAAGGATTTAGTAGTAAGCTCAAGAGTAGATGTCCTTAATAGGACTGAGACAATCAAACCAACAGTAATTACTGTATTTTACTGAAAGCATTCTTTAAGGGGGGAGAAGGTAAGGATAAATCTTACATTTTAGAATCTGTTAAAACTGTCTGACTTTCACTACTGTGTTTACTTGACTCTTGAGCAACAATAGCAGCAGGATCCCTTTTCGTTAGAATTATCCTGGGAAATAGTTTAAATTATCTTCTCAGATGTGGCTTCGCTCACCATCTGTCACTGCTGCAGAAAATTTAACGTTGAATTCAAACACTGTTTTGTGCATAATCTTCTGAGGTCAACCAGGATGCTCAGAAGGACAAGAAAAGACAACATTAACAAACACTGATTAAACATCCACCACTGCCGAGCACTGTCCTAGGTTATGAGGCCCTGATCTTTCAGTGTTTTCAGCCCAAAGGAGGAGACAGATAAATATTACATAATTATATGTCGTTTTGACAAATATTGTAACAGGACAACGTTCAGGGTGCTGTTGGAACACACAATAAGAGTGTCTATCTCATTTCTTGGGTTGGTTGAAGGTTGGAATATGGGGGTGGAGGAGAGGTGAGAGAGAGAGAAAGTGTGTGTGTGTGTGTGTGTGTGTGTGTGTGTGTGTGTGTGTGTGTGCACGTGCGTGCAATGGAGGTTGGTGAAGAGTAGTAGCCCCCTTGTCAGGGAGGGGGGAGTGCAAGAGGTGATTTATAAATGGAGACCCAAAAGGGTAGAATAGAAATTATCCAGGAGGAAGAAGGGAATCTCGGGAGGGTGTTTCTATAAGAAGTAACATCATGGGCAAAGACTCAAGGGTGAAAGGGAAGGTAGACTTAATTTAATACAGTAGATGAATGCTTCTCAAGCTTTAATGGACAGAATCACCTGAGTTTAATGTCAAAGTGGAGATCGGATTCAGTAGTTCTCAGGCAGGACCTGAGCTCCTGGGTATCTCGCAAGCTTCTAAGGGACACTGATGCTGCTGGTTAACAGACTAAACTTTGAGTTGCAGCATACAGACGACTCCATTTCCAGTAAGTGGGCACTTGGCTCTCTGGTGAAACAAGTGAATATTCCCTAGGTCGTTTTCACTGATGGTGACCTACTTATTCACACTGCATGAATCATTAATGATCGCAGCAACAGTGGCAACTCAGAACCTCATTCAATACATGACATTCTTCTACAAGAGGGTCTGCTTCTCTTCCGAGATTATTTTTAAAGTCACTGCTTTAAATTCTACTTTTGTACCTTCTTTCCCACCTCAATTATTCCCCTTATTGAAACACATTTAGCAGTTTCAGCATTAAACCAGTCTGAAAGGATGTGCTTAATACTGTCAACACTTGTCAAAATCAAAGGAAAATGTCCCAGGGAAGTATTTGCAGCCTTACCCATTAGGAGCAAGTTATAAGATTGTACTGTATCTTGACAGCAGTTCTTTTAATATCAACATAAACTCATTTTAATAAATGTATGGGTTTCGTGTTCCTGCCATCTCTGCCTCTTCCTGTAACAGCACATATCCTGCCTCTCTAGAGACAACATTTTTACAAATACCCTGAAAACACAATCGCCATCCCAAAGACATGGGAACAAACAGGGCTGTATTGTAGTCACCTATTGGAAATTCACATCCAGGTCACATGATTTGGAAGATATGCCTCTCTAGATATATGTTGAATATAGGCATCATTAAATTGATTCCTAATGTTTTTCAGGCAAGCAGAAGATGCACTGGCTTTGAATATTGACACAGGGAGTTGCATTACACTTATTGTGACGTAATGCACAGATTTTTAGTCACACTGTATGACTCAGGCTATTTGCCTCATTTAACTTTTCTAACAATAAACATATATATATATATATTTTTTTTTTTTTTAATTTTTAACATCATACATGCTTAGCATTAGAGCAAATGGAGTGAGCTCTGCAGGTGAGCCACACTTGCAAATTTTCTTCTTCACCTTCCTTCCCAACTAGGACCTCACAGTCATCTTAAAGGGAAGAGGGCTTTCATACCAGAATATAGTTCAATAAGCTTATCACTTTTTCCTTCTATAAGACTAGTTCAGCAGTCAAGCCTCTGTGTGCATAGTAATTACTAGAGCACTTTGGCTACTTGTAGTCATGTACAATGTGCTTTACAGGAAAACAAGGAACTTCCTTGGGTCATCTTTCACTTTTCCCTGTGTAGCCATTACTCCCTGATTTGGGACCTAACCCACTCTTCCCCAAGTGGGACATGTTTCCCCTCTAGAGTGATCACGGACTGTTGAAGCTCTGTTTCTACTCTGCTTTATTCCAGCTTTGTCTCCACCTGACTTCTCAGCCTGCCTACTTCCCACTCCTAGGGCTGATAACCCTGCCATGACACATGGGAGAAGTCCTAACACTGGACATAAGTCCTCGATGGCCTGAATGAAAGCGATCCACCAGCTCCCCAAGGGGTGCTATAGTAACAGGCTATGTAGTAGCTGTGTTAGCCTGTCTCTCTCTCTCTGAATTGTACACTGAGCTTTGACTGTATCCTAGGAGGAATAATATACAATTTCTTTAACTCATGGCCAAGTTATCCCCAAATTAGCTTGATCTGTAATCGTGTCTTCCACATGTAAAGGATTTGGAACCTCATAATGATAACCTGTTCGATGTTTGTGTAGAGGCCAAAATGTCCTATGACCAAGAAAACATTCAGAGGGTCATCTGCAGCTGGTTTTGAGGGAGTATCACTTAAAAAGCTATAGGTCCCACTTTGTGGGAAGCCTATAAAAATAGGGCTAAAACTCAGGGCCTCCATCACATCTTGAAAGCTAGCAGGGACCACGGACTTTACTCCAAATATTTCGCTTATAAATGAAGAGACAGACACTGAATATCTAGGTAATATCTTGGCTAAGGAGTTACAGCCAGGTTTTGGAGCTGGTTACCTTCTCCCTCTCTCCTTCCCCTCTCCTTTCCTTTTTCCCTTCCTTCCTGCCACATCCTTTCTTTCCCCAGTTGGAAACATAGATAGGTGTTATCTTTTAATTTAAATGAAGCTCATTCTATTCCTCAAGAGGTGACAGTTACTCAGAAAACAATACATAGTTTTTTTTAAAAAAAAACAAAAATGTTACTTGAATTACTCTGTAAATTCTTATCCTAATTTTTGATCCATTACATAGAGCCATCAGCAATCATGTAAAAACAATGCCAGTCATAGTAATTAACAATAGAAATACAAACGGACTACATGCATGAAGTATTTGACTTATGGCTAATTGCAATGCAGTCAAAATTGACTAATTCAGAACTTAAGAGAGTTGTATGTTATTTAGAAATACATTGTTTATTTAACTGCTCTTCTACTTGGTTCTCCTTTTAAGAAAAAAGTTCTATATATCGAGTTGAAAAATATATAAAGAATCATTTGGCAATATTCCACAAAATGTATTTTAATGAATTGTACTTGCTCTAGGTGGTCAACGAACACCAAGATAGAATGTGTAATCTTGAGATATCAGTACATTTTTTAAAAAATCTCAAGTTTGCAGTTTTTCAGAAGAGAAATGTTTAGTCTAGTTTAAACACAAAAAGCCCTCTGAATCTCAAGATTTCTAAATACTCTAAAAATATTTTCTAAAAATAATTTCAGTTTTTATCACACCTTGGAGCTGTAGAAATAGTTTTAAATCTTTTAAAATATTTATACAGCCCTGTATGTGGTCAAACACACCAAGATTTGACAGAGATAGGCGAAACGGATGTACGTCTAGAATTTTGGAGACGGAGAAGTTAAGATACTGTCTCCAACCACAGGACTGCTAAAGAGATAACCTATGTTTTCTAAAGCTCAGGTTCTTTTCAGACACCATCCTACCTCCCAATTAAAATTATGTTTTTTTCTCTCATTTTAAAACAAAATGAGTATTTTTTTTAAGTGTGTTTGAGTAGAATTAATGTGGCAATTGAAAGGATGTTACCTGGGTTTTAAAACTGCTTAAGAAAAGATGTAACCCCTGCTGGCAGTCATGCAGATGTACTGTGGCCATCCCTGTTCCGTGGAAGGTCGCAATTATATATTCGCAACGGGGTGGGTCATAGCGGTTCCACCAGTTCAAAAGAAACCAACAAAGAAATGTCAGTGTCAGCCGGAGGGTCTGCAGTGTTCAGTCTGAAAAGATGGTTTTCCATAAACCACATCGTGCTGCTTCCTTTCTGACCCTGGAGATGACTCACCGGGATGTGTTCTCTTTTGTGTTTTGGGGGCGCCAACAGCAACTTGGAGTCACCCCTGATGTTTGAGGTTCCGGAACCGCAGCCAGGCGGCGCCAGCAGCAGCTCCGGAAGCAGCCTGGGTAGCTCCATCACCGCCTGTAAGAAGGTAACGCTGCCTCAAGGCGCTCGCTCTTCGCCAGTTGAACTTGAACCCTTAGTTTAGATTGACTTTTCAAGCACTTTTCCTAAAGCAGAAACAGCAACAAAAGCATGCAACAAAATCACCCACAATTTGCCTGGGGGAATAAGCCCCTGATGACATTAAAAATGTTATTCAAGGAAATGATAGGAAAACTCAAGCATTCCAGCAAAGTCTGATTTAAAAATCCTAAGCCTCTGGTGCCATACCACACCTCCAATCTCTTCTAGTACTTCTCAAACTTAGCCATGAGTAACAGCTTCTTGGAGCTCCTTTTAAAAAAAAATCTTAGGTTTTGAATGGCTCAGTTTATTATCTTAAGCTGAGATATAGACTGTCAAAGAGAAATTCTGTATCTAAGAAAAATTCATGACTGTTCTCCTTTTGCTGTTTTCTTAAAGGGAACAGCATGTTGTTTTTTATTAGGAGAAACAGAATTGTATTTCCTGGAATATAAACCTTAAACGGATAAGCAAATCTTGCTTTAAGACTCTTTTTGAAGGTTGTCATTCGAGCAATACAAAAATCACCTAATTTAACTCTCTTATTTTTCCAGCTGATCCAACTTTGGACCCAAAAACTTAAAACAAAATGCCTCATTCCTCATTGAATGATTTTGAATGATTTTGTCACTCTTTGATGCTGAATTCCAGAGAAAAGTGCAATTTTTTTCATGAAAACTTAGAGGAAACACACTGGTTTAGTTTATTTTTTTAAGTTAAATTATAAAAAGTACTTATAGGTATAAATTAAGGTAGATTATTTCACTAAAGATATACCTATTTATAATACATGCATATATAATGTGAGTATACAACTATGTTATATGCACCTTATATATGCATATATAAATATCAATTTATTGATTACTGTACCTAGTTAAGCAGTCTTATATATTCAATGCTCATGTGATTTTTTATAGTTTTCAAGTCCCAAGGAAAATATCTGCATTAGAGAATATATATTGATTCTAAAAAATAGCATTATACATAATTTTACAAAAGTACTTGCATGCATGTATTCATAACCTAATATAACAATAAACCTGTCTGATTAATTAAGGAATCTTACTATCATTTGTTTTATGATTCTGTTCTTTTTCCTCCTACAAAATTTTTATAAAGAAGTCAGTGCTATAAATTTCAGTTTTTAATGCAGAAAACTGAAACACTATAATTCAAAATGATTTTGAGTTTCTTATGAAAGAACTAAAGCTGCAGGTTTTCAAGCCCCAGCACGGTCTATTCAATTACGTAACTCTAAATTATAAAGTTTTCACCAGATGCTATAGCTTTCATAATGCAGAATGATTTTTAATTTATTCTAATTTTTAAATAACTCTATTTCTATTGATTCTTGTGGTATCTAAAAGAAGAAGTAAAGCCAGACTGCTTGAATTTGACACCCACTTCTCTCATTACTAGTTGTGTGATCTCGAACAAATTGCCTCTTCATGCCTTAATTTGCTCATCTAAAAAAGATGATAATATTATCCACTTCAAAGGGTTGAGGTGAGCCTTGTGAAATATTTAGAACAGTACCTGGCCTACTGTAAGCACTCAAAGATCACCTGTTACTAACATTATTCTACGGAATGATTTTATCAACAAGTAAATAGTGCCAGAAAAAAAGTCAATATTGGAATTACCATGCTGAGAGAGTTAGTGCTTTACGATCTGTTATCTGAATTACATTTATTTCCCTAGAAAAGAGGTAGTCATATCCCTTTCTTAAAAAAATCATATCTGGGAGTTCCCATCGTGGCACAGCAGGAACGAATCCGACTAGGAACCATGAGGTTGTGGGTTCAATCCCTGGCCTCGCTCAGTGGTTTAAGGATCTGGCATGCCTTGAGCTATGGTGTAGGTCGCAGATGCAGCTCAGATCCTAGGTTGCTGTGGCTGTGGCTCCGGCCAGCAGCTGTAGCTCCCATTAGACCCCTAGCCTGGGAACTTCCAGCTACTGAACTATTGAAGCTATTTAGAGCTGCTTGGGGCTGAAATCTACTAGAAAAAATGAAACCAAAACACAATTCTGTATTCTAAATGACTCCATGTATATATATGAACTTAACGTTTTAAATATTAATTCTACTCATTCCACAATCATTTCTAGAACAACTATTAGTAGGTTGGGCCATATGAAATCGATGTTTTATGGATCAAAAAATGATCAAATAGAGATAATTTCATACAGTCCAACTCAAATACATTTAAAAGTCTGTTAGATCTTGAGGATATAAGGATAGATCACAGATGACCCCTGCTCTTGAAGAATTTACAGTCTGGGAAAGAATACTGGTTTCTCATGAAAAGTCAAACAGTAATTCATAACTGAAATAATTATGTAAGATAACTATGCAGCAATATCTCAAGATATTGTGCCAGAAAAATTAGGTGAGAAATGAGTATTATGGGTATTCATAGCTAATAACAGAGAGAGACCCTGAACCTGTAATAGACAACAACCTTCAGCAAGACAAGTGGCTCTTAATTTGGACTTTGAAGTAATATTAAGATTTGAATGAGTGAAGAGACTATCCAACTAAATTTAGGAAGGGTTGCTACAAATTAATGCAGGAGAAGTCAATACCTTTGTGTACTGGCAATATTTTTCTAATATTCATCATGCATTCCTTTCATTTTAATATCCTCTTATGCTCATATAATAATTGCATTTAAAGACCGTTTAGTAGGCACACACGCCATGTTAGCGATAGCTGTTTTTCTTGCCTTCAAAAATGGAGCTCACCGGTGTTTCTTCTTTGTGTCAAGAACATGGACCCTCAATGAAAGGCATGGATATGGAGATTTCATTCCTTTTTATTATTATTATATTTTACTGCAAGCTGATTTAAGTGATCGTGATTATTTTTTAATTGTGTTAATCACAGACAATGGGACTGGGGAAGTAAGAATCCATATATTCATAAATGCGCGTAAAAAGAATACAGATTTTCCTCAGTTTTGGAAAAGCAAATCTGTCCAGCTGAATGATCACTCTGCACAGTCAATCACCCTTCAGTAGGAGTAACACGGATAATTGAAATCTACTGGTAATTTCCCAAACTCGTTTCATGTAATAGCTTCATCTTCTTCCCCATCAAACCTTCTTATCAGAACTGACATATTGTTAAATTAACCAGTGGAAGAAATAAAACAAGGGTCCAGAAGATAATGCATTGGTTGAATAATCAGCCTCTGAAAAAACTGCAAATTGACTGAATTTATCATGAGCTTCCCAGTAAATTCCCTGAAGTTTAAAAAATCCTATGCAGGTGCAATGGCTTCAGTTTCTTGTTGCTGTGGGAAACTATGATCACTGGAAGTCATAGCTGTGAAAAAACCATAATATTATAAAAGACTTTGGACGACTTTATATTTATTTTTTACGGCCACACCCATAGCATATGGAAGTTCCCAGGACACACTGTATGGAATACAAGCTACACCAGTGACCTCTGCCACACTGTGGCAGCACTGGATCCTTTAACTCACCTCTCTGGGGCCTCCGAGTGACCTGAGCCACTGCAGTCAGATTCTTAACCCCTGTCTTTCCCCAGAGCTCAAATGACCATACCAACCTGTCACAGCTTACATATATTGTCCTGGCATATTGTTAGTAGACACCCTTTTTACTTAGAAGGTCCCGGGTATGTACAAAGTTATACATTTATCCTAGTCCTAGCTTCAGAAGTACTCTTTTTTTTTTCCTTCTTCCCTTCCTTCTAAGAGCTAGGAAAGTTGTCAGATCAATTCACTCTGAAGTGTTAACGACTGCACAGCTTACTATAGTTGTGACAAATAAAATCTGTTTTTACTTAACTACTACTACTGCCAAACTAGTACTAGCTGCCGCCTTCCTCAGCTGATATTGACAACTGAGCCTACTGAACCTGGACGAGACTTCAGAATTCTACCCAAATCAAAGCATCAATCCATCCAAGCTGGAAAGTAAGCTAACCTCCATGTCACCCTGATTTAAGCAATCTGGGCACCAAGGCCCAGGAAATTTTTATACATGTAATGTGATTCCCTAAAGTAATGCATTTACAATGATGAAATTGCAAATACTGCTGGGGAAAAAAATGATAGAGATGGAGTTGCTGGTGGAGAGAGGGCACAGAACCCTCCTTGGTATCTCTTAAAATTTCATCTCAAGTAAATATTGTCTAATGTTCTTTCCTCTCATAGGACAGTTCCTCTTCACAAGATAAATGCAACCACCGTTGTTAAGCTGAATCATAGGGGTGTTCCACGAAGTGAGCTAAATTATTATAAACATTATTCTTTTAAGTCTGTTAAACTCTAAGTGAAAAGTCCTTATAGTCTCTTTTAATAAATCAAAATCTGTTATCTAAAGGGAGGCAGTGAGGTGTTGTATAACAAACCTGGACTTGGAATCCAGAGTCCTAAGTTAAATTCCAGCTTTTTCTTTGTACTGTGTAATCTTAGGTCAGCGATACATCTTCTCTGATTCAGGTGTCTTAATTGATTGGTGTAATCTTTACATACAAAAATGTTTGTAAGCCATTGGCACATAGTTGATGCTCATTAAATAGTAGCTAATTACAAATAAATTGTCTTTACATTTATTTAAAGAGAATGTTAAAACTAATCTGAATATAGCATGCAATGTGCCTTCATTATACTGACCTCCCTCTTGTTTAGACTTTCCTCTCATTTGAAAGTATTAGAGTCAATGTCATATTTCTGCAATAACTGGACACTTTCAATCCATGCTTTACTTGGTGGACTGAAGATTTGTTATTTGGGATTCAGTGGCACCAAGGCTCTGAATAAGATTCATGTGAGGAAAGAACTGTTGGAGAAAAATCAGCACCTCAAATACCCTGCCCTTTTTATGTTATGTTAATTAAATCCACCTTAAACTTGGACTTTTCAAAGGCAGCAGACTGAAAACACTTCAGGTTCCCAGAGGCAAAGTTTGATTTTAATATGACACCTGATTGGCTCTTTGAAGTTTCCAAAGCATTCTTTGACATGACTGGCCTCCATTAAACTGACCTAAATTTGCCATCAACAGTGGCACAGATACATTTGAAGGACAGAATTGATGTCCCTTGATGTTTCATCTTATTCTATAAAATACATTTTCCTCTAAGCCTATATCTTTTATATGACATGTAATTAACAAAAGCAATTCAATTAATGTATACAGGCATGGATATACAGATTGAGAGGTTTTTTTCAGAATCTGATCCATATCTCTAAAGACGTTTTCATTCGTCAGAATGATGTTGTTCTTGGCCAAAACTCCCAATAGTTAGTCTAGGAAGTATATGACGGAAAATAGATATAATATTCTGTATTTGTAGAAGCTGTTTCCTTAAGGGAAGGAAGAACTTTTAAAAATATATAGCAACATTGGGAGTTCTCGTCGTGGTGCGCTGGTTAACGAATCCGACTAGGAACCATGAGGTTGCGGGTTCAATCCCTGGCCTTGCTCAGTGGGTTAAGGATCCGGCGTTGCCGTGAGCTGTGGTGTAGGTCTCAGACGCGGCTCGGATCCTGCGTTGCTGTGGCTGCGGTGTAGGCCAGTGGCTACAGCTCCGATTGGACCCCTAGCCTGGGAACCTCCACATGCCGCAGGTGCGGCCCCAAAATGACAAAAGGCAAAAAAAAAAAAAATATATATATATATATATATATATATGTATCAACATAAAAAAAATAAAAAACAGAACTAGCATATTGGAGCCATATTCATATTTCCATACAGAAAAAAGACACATAGCTTCTCCCCTCTGGAGTGTAAACTACCCACAGTGAACTCTAACTGTTTGAATCAAGACACCCATGAGTGGTAGTGTCATTGAGGTCATTGAGAAGAGAAGCCAACAGACAAGGTGGCGAGTTCAGAGGTTCAGATTCAGCCCAGTGGCATCTACAGAGCCAGCAACAAAATTCCCTCTGGGGACCATTTCATCAACTACCTAAGGAAACTTCCACATGTCCTGAGCCACACTGACATCTGGGAGCCTTCAAGATTGCCCTGAGACCAAGACACAAATAACGAGGGTTCTGGTGGGGACTACTTTCCTCTGCCTTCAGCAAAAACAGATCTAAATGATGAACACCTTCTCTTGCTTTTAAAGCAGGCTGGTCCACACTGAAATAGAGAAGGGGGGGCTACATATGCTGCAGTTCAATTTATTCTCTGGAAAAATGTCAACTCATTAACTTATGCAGGCAACCTTAAAACTATCAATTATGGCTCACTTTGCAGTTTGAATATGCTTCAGCTTCTTATTCCAAAAGTCAGGACTTATATTCAGGACCCCACACTACCTCTTTTTCCAGCCAACAGTGCTGCGGGGAGAGTTTAAGATGCCAGAGTGCTACTCTTCATCTGTTCTCTTCAGCTCAGTTCCTTCAGCGTCCTTTCAGCCAGGTGTGAAGAACTCCTGGAAGGATTTCACAGTGCCTTTTTCTTTTCTTTCTTTCTGTTTTTTCTTTTTTAAACCAAAAAGTAGGACTCCCAAAACCTAAAATAGCTTAGCACATTTTGTGGAACTGAAGGTGAAGTTACACTATTGAAACTAGGCCAGTGGTCTTTTTGTCTGAACTATTGGAATTACCCGTAATCTTTATATTAAGGAGTAATTATCTCCATACAAAAATGGAGAAGTCTAAAAGTTTTTAAGTATCTCCTCTGGTGTTCAGAACTCTCTTTTCTCTCTTTGGGTATTTAAAATAGCTTGCCATCCCCGCTCTTCATCACTGGCCTTAAGGTCCCTTCCTGTCCCCTCAACTTCTGTTTACACAGCCCTCTCAACTTTGTAGCCTGGAGTACACACTATGTTCCCCATCCGTCTTAGTGGCATCCACCTTCCCTGTGTTTCACCACGCTTGTCCTTCTGATGAAAGTACCCACTTTATAAGTCTGCTAGTGTCAGAGAGGAAAGGCAGATAAACGTGGACAATCCTCCATAGGCACCCTCTGGCTCATGACTCCCAGAACAATGAGCCCCGTGTGTGTGTCTGTGTGCCCGAATTTACTAGGCTCGTTTTTGCATCTTGAAAAGGGGACCTGTACTGAAAGACCCAGATGAGGGTATGAACCCTCCAAGATAGAAAGCATCCAAGAAGCAGGTGTGGCCCTTAGCCAATCATGTGTCCATCTGCTTACATCTTGAAAAGACAGTTGTTCCCAGCAGCTTCTTCCAAAGAAGAGTCAAGAAACGAGAACTCCCACTTTCTTATAATCGCCAAAAGCCAAAGGCATGCCCTGGTACTCAAGTGACATGTGGCCAAATGTCCCATCGAGGAATGGCAACATCTATATTATTTACACTTTGCCTAAAAATCCTCTAGAGCCAATGGAAGGCCTAGATTCACTTCATATATCTTCCATCATGTGTGTTTTTATTTTTTTAATGGTCTCACCCATGACATATGGAAGTTCCTGGGCCAAAGACTGAATCCTAGCCACAGTTGTAATGCTCACTGCAGCTACAGCAACGCTGGATCCTTTAACCCACTGTGCCTGGCCAGGGAGTGAACCTTCACCTCTGTAGCAACCTGAGCCACTGCAGTCGGATTCTTAACCAGTGTGCCACAGAGGGAATTTCTATGTGATTTTTCTTATAGTTTGCTTCCCCTAAAATTAAAAATCACATTTCTGTCACTGATCTTATCAACAGGACAACATTATGCTGCATCTAAATAGCAATTAAGTAGCAAATAATCAGCTATTCCCCATTTATATGTCTAATTTGATTCTGTCTAAACCATTGCTGACTATTCATAAATTATACTCTAATTGTATTTCCTGAGTGTATCTGTTTTTGTAACTCTTTCATTTTATACTTGAGGCTCAAGCTCTGTTATCATTTTCTTGTGGGAAAAGCTCTGATCCACTTTCAAGGCATACTTCAACCAACATCTGTGTGATATGGCAGGAGTAAACAAACAGAGTTGTCCTTTGTGCTCTTATATCATTCTTGAGATCGCGTTGAAATACCGTGTGGTTTCCAGGACACAAGTAATTGCACAGCACAAGAAAAACAGGGAGATGCCTGAAACTACCTATCAAGTTCATTTCTTGCCATGTTAGGATAAAATCTGGGCCAGGTTAGCATACAGAGTCTCCAGATTGCATACCTGGGGCTGTTAATTCCAAAGAAGAGAGCCCTTTGGTTCACAAGACATTTCCATTTTATACTCAGGCTTTTACTTGCATGTGTGACATTTGTCAGATATTAATACATCAGCACATTTCAAGTTTATTTACCAGAGGCAAATTTAGTTAAACCAGGTTCCTATTACTAAAATCATCCCATAAATAGGGACTCTAAAAGCAGTTTATCTGAAGGTTAGTCATTAATATGTTGATATGAGATATGACAATGTCACTTTCTTTCTCTCCTGGGGGTATATTCTCTGCTACCCTCCTCCACAGTAAGGAGAGAAAGAATTGCAGATCCACTGCTAATCATTTCCTTCCAGACTTCCCAAACAACTATGCCTTTAATCTGTGTTATCTAGGTTATTTCCTTCTCCTTGGTAGTGGAGAATTGTTTTATTCTAAAGCCTTAAAAGAACTCCATTCTTGGGAATTCCCATTGTGGTGCAGCAGAAATGAATCCAACTAGCATCCATGAGAACACGGGTTCAATCCCTGGCCTCAATCAGTGGGTTAAGGATCCAGCATTGCCTTGAGCTGTGGTGTAGGTCTCAGATGCAGCTCAGATCCTGAGTGGTTATGGCTGCAGGATCCGATTCTATCCCTAGCCCTGGAACCTCCACATGGCATCAGTGTGGCCCTAAAGAGACAAAGAAAAAGACCCTCTATTATTTTCCAATACTTTTAAAATAGTCAATTACAAGATTTCCAATTTGTATGCGATGTCAATCATGTCATGCAAAAATGCTTCACTTCCAAAAAACCGTAACACAGAATGTGCCCTATAAATAATCAAACATGATTATTCATACTTGGGAAACAGTTTCCCCATTTCGTCAGAGGAGGCTCAGATACACAAAATGTCAGGTTGTCAGGCAGAAGAATCATCATTAAAAGGAAAATGTTATCCTGACATTTAATTAAATATTCTGAGAAACAGAGACTCTACCACTGAGTTTTCTAGCTTTTTTTTTCTCCACACAATAATTTTGTTTCCAGTTTGTATCACTGTCTCTTCTAAGGAGTTCAGTGTTAGTTAAATAATCATTACAGTTTCCCCATGAAGTAATGAAAAGGTATTGTAGCCCAGGGGGCAAAGCCAAAAAATTACAGAGTTCCCAGAAAGTTTGCTAAGGCACAGATCAAATCAATGTGAAACTGTGTAAAATGACACAGAATCTTCAGTCTTCTAGCTCATTGTGGTGTGTGTGGGGTGGGGGAGGCAGACTTTTAAGTTGTTATAAAAATGTAAGTTAACAGTTGTTATAAAAATGTAAGTTAAACATTACTTAAGCCAGTGACTAAACATTCAAAAATTATCATGAAAAATTTGAGAAGTTCCCATTGTGGCTCAGTGGTAACAAACCCGACTAGGATCCATGAGGACGCAGGTTCCATCCTGGCCTCGCTCAGTTGGTTAAGGGTCCAGTGTTGCCATGAGCTGTGGTGTAGGTTGCAGATGCAGCCCGGATTCCTCATTGCTGTGGCTATGGCACAGGACCAGAGGTTACAGCTCCGATTCAACGCCTTGCCTGGAAACCTCCATATGCCAAGGATGTGGCCCTAAAGAGACAAAAAAAAAAAAAAAAAAGATGCTGCTGTATAGCACAGGAAACTATATCCAATCTCTTGTGATAGAACACGATAGATGATAATATGAGAAAATAATGTATATATGTATAATTGGGTCACTTTGCAGAATCTTAGAATGCTTAACGGCATTGCAGAATATCTGGCTCAATTCAGCAATGGACTTCTTTTTCTTTTTCTTTTTCTTTTTGTCTTTTTAGGGCCACGCTCCAGGCATATGGAGGTTCCCAGGCTAGGGGCCAAATCAGACCTACACCACAGCTTACGGCAATACTGCATCCCCAACCCACTGACTGAGGCCAGCAACAGAGCCGTGTCTGCAACCTACACCACAGCTCATGGCAGTACTGAATCCCCAACCCACTGATTGAGGCCAGGGATCAGACCCACATCCTCATGGATCCTAGTGGGGTTTGTTAACCACTGAGCCATGAAGGGAACTCCCAGCGATGGGTTTTCTTTCCAGTGAAAGATGATAGGTTCTTCCTCGTCGTTTCCCTACCACTCACTCTGTACCTGCCATTACAGGTGCTTTGCTGTTCTTCACAATCAACTAACACCTTTCCGCTTTGAGACTCAGTTTTTGCTGTGATCTCTGCCTGGGGTGCCTGTCCCTCAGGTGGTTGTGTGACTGGCACTTCACTTCATTAGAGTCTCTGCTCAGTGTCACCCTCAGAGAGGCCTGCCAGAAAATTCTTTCCAAAACAGCATCCCTTAATTTTGTATTCGTTTCTCTGGCTTTGTCTTCACAGCAATCACAGTAGTTTCCATAGCAGTTTTTATTATATAAACATATATAAGTACAGAAAATCGATTTGATTATGGTCTGTTTTCCTTCCACAGAATGAGAACTAAATAGTTTGCTTTCTCATTCTCCTTGTTTTGTCCACCACTGATTGCCCAGCAAATAAAACAACAGCTGATAAAAAAGCAGGTGCTCAAGCAACACTCATTAAATGAATGAGTAAATGAAAACTCAGTATGGATGGCACCATCCTTCTCTGAGAAATGGCATTCCAAAGTTAGCATCAAATGCAGAGTCTAATGAACGCTCTATGGTTTTATGAATATGGTTTACACCAATATAGACTCTAAATTAAAATTTGAAACTTAAAAGAGTCTTAAAAAGAAAAAAAAAACTTAAAAAATAAAAGGAAAATAAACCACCGTGAAATACCACTCTGCACCGAGCAGAATAACTAAAATTAATGTGAAAGTGAAAACTGACAACACCAGTTACTGACAAGGATGTGGAGCGACTTGAACTCTTACACCCTGCTGGTGGGGAATGAAAATGGAAAATCCTCTTTGGAAGACAGTTTATCGGTTTCTTGTTGAGTTGCCACACTGTCTGGTAACATCTGTCTTAGGGATCTACCCAAGCAAAATAAAAACTTAAATTCAGACCCCAAAAAAAGATATTTACTTATAGCAGCTTTATTCATATTTACCCCAAACTAGAAATTACCCAATTGTTCTTCACCTAGTAAATGAACATTTTTTTAGGATTTCCTGTAGTGGTGCAGCGGTTAACGAATCTGATTAGGAACCATGAAGTTGCGGGTTCGATCCCTGGCCTTTGATCCTTGGTTAACGATCCGGTGTTGCCGTGAGCTGTGGTATAGGTTGCAGATGCATCTCAGATCTGGCATTGCTGTGGTTCTGGTGTAGGCTGGCAGCAATAGCTCCGATTAGATCCCTAGCCTGGAAACCTTCATATGCTGCGGGTGTGGCCCTGAAAGCAAAAAAAAAAACAAAAAAACAAAAAAAAACACACACACATGAAGAGAAACTGCCAGATGCTGTTCAGAGATCAAGAAAATGTTAAGATGGGAAGCACAGTTTTGAACTTTTACAGTATTCTTGTAATGAAACCCTGTCATGTATAAATCACCTACTCTGTCGAGAGACTAGCCCTTCATGAACATTTTCTTTTTTGAGCCTTGGAACAACTTTCTGAAGTGTCTTTAATTGCCCTCATAGAACAGAGGCAAAAACTAAGTCTCACGAAGTTAAATGGCTTGCCCAAGGTCACTCAGTAAGTGATGAGATGAGATACAATAACAGTTCTGCCCCCAAACCTCAGGGGCTAACCTTAAGTAATTGCCTTCTCCAATCTAAAGTACTATTTTTTTTTTTTAATTTTAAGACATTGCCTAGTAGTGTTTAGGACTATTACTAGGTTACTAAGAACTAATTTTCCCTTTTCCCCTTTCCCCATTCCATATCGATACTTAATTCCTACAGTTTGCTTCTCCAGACAAACCAGGAACCTCACTGTATAAAAAGCAAAATAATCTTTCTTCGTTGTTCAGGACACTCATGACATTTTAAGAGAAAATGTGCCATTACTGTTTCAAACTCGTGAATACACAACATGTTTGTTATTAGCGCTCCCTCTGAAATAAGTGAACCTGCAGCTAAAAATAGAGGATAACTAAATGAGCCAGTGAAAGCCTGGTGAGTTTTCCTCCCCCGCCCCCTCAGAAAGTGACTCTCTCAGCGGGGAGGCTGTATTCATAAAGCTTCAAAATCATTAAATGCTCAAGCACAGATTCTTCTTTCAAGCATTCCTCTTTTTCTAATGGTTTGTTTAAACCATCAAACCAAAAGCTTTTCGCAAGTTAAAATTGCTTAACGTATGATACTGAGTGGCTTATTGGAGCACATATTTTTATTCGCTTTGCTTAATAATTTGGGAATCTGGATGGCAGAAAGAAAGAAAGGACCAGGGACATACTCATAGACTCTGAAAACAAATGTATGGGTACAAAGGGGAAGGGCTAGGGGAGAAGGGATGGACTGGGGACTGGGATTGGTAAAGCATTCTTTGCAAATGGAATGGATGATCAACGAGGACCCACTGTCTAGCACAGGGAAATCTACTCCGTGTTCTGTGATAACCTACATGGGAAGTTATGTGTGTGTGTAGGGCTGAATCAGTTTCCTGTACAGAAGAAATTAACACAACATTGTAAATCAACTATACTGCCATACAATTAAATTCTTTTTTAAAAAAAAACGGAGCAGGGAGGCAGAGAATTGCTGATGTTCCATGCAGAAAGCCCCTTCAGATCGCATGATTCAATTGTGTAAAAAAGGCAAAGTAAAATGGGAGCTGGTGATTAACCTGACCCCACAGACAGTAGGGTCAGCACTGGAACTCAAACCATCCAACCACCCAGACCACAGCCTTGAGGGAGAGATGGATAAATGTATAGACAGATTCAACGGAATCTGAGGATGAGAAATTATGTAATTTTACCAACTTGTAATGGAGAAATGTCTAATGGAGGCTTTGAGGCCAGAGGGCCTGTCTCAAAAGCCAGCCTCTCAAAGCAAGAAAAATTATTGAGCCCTCTAAGTCTGGGCAAAGGAATAGTAATTTTTATAATCGTTAAGTCTTATTGAGTCCTTGCTATATGCCAAGCACCATTGTAAGCACATCTCATATATTAGCCTTCAAATTCTACCTTATAAGTCTGGAGTTTAATTCAAATAATATCTATTAGGGTCTTAGCCCAGAGAGTTCTCAATAAATGTATTATTTCTTGGTCAATAATTAAAGAATATAAGTATTAAATAATTAATAATCCCCAAATATTAATGAAACAGTTTCATTATTGACAAAATCATATGAACTATTTTTAATTAAGATGAATAAAATCATATTCTAAAGTTACACGGTGAATGAATATTCTCACCAAAGAAGCTCCCTTCAAAACATTTGTTCTTCAGCAATTAAAAGATTTAAGTGGCATTTTAAATTCCACTTCCTTACTCTGGCATTTCCATTTCCTCTAAAGCAAAGATGTGCCTTTGATAAGGCACTCAGGGTCCAAGGCATAAGGGGTAGCCAAGTGGGAAGTCTTCTAGAATTTTCCACTGAGATAACAGACCCATACAGCTTTTTCTGCCCTTTTAGGACAGGGCAGAACAAGATCTTTGCATATTTTTGGTTATCATTTATTTTAAAAATAGGTGCAAAGATGCCCTTAAAAATAGAAGACTCAACAAGTTAATCTCTCTGTGCTCATTTCTCTGTGTTAGAGAAGTTCAATCCAGGAGAAATCCAGTAGGGAGATGGAAATTCTCTTGGTCACCCTCAACATAAGACAACATCTTCATGGCCTTGGGAATCTCAGAGGTGAAAGTGTCAGGCTGACATCTTTTGGCTTTTCCATCTCTGCCTCTCCATGTTTCACCCAGAAAATATGCCAGCCCAGCCCACTTTTAGGTTTGCCAAGGGAGGAACTCACAAGGCCAAGTTAGTAAAGCAGAAGAGATTAATTAAGGCATCAGAGGGGCACGGGCTGAGCTCAAGATTTTGCCAGATCTGACTGCGAGGGGGTGCTAGGCTTATAAAGGATCTGTGGCGGGCATCTGTGGCTGGATGGAGTTTGTGGTGAGAACTTATGGCAGGAATGACAAAGAAGGAGGGGAAGGTCATGGGAGGGGTAAAGGCAGGACAGAGGGCAGTTAATCCCTGTAGGAGGTTAATCTATGCAGGCAGTTGTTTTCCCTCAGGCCATTGTTTCTTGCTGTCCAACTGGAGCCACAGCAGGTCTCCAGGGGGAACAGCCACATTTGGGGGTTCCATCATCCACAACTTTTCTGGAAGACCTAAGTGAATTATATCTGAACTCCCCCTCTTAAGACTGACTTAAGACGAGACTAATTCATAAACTCTGATAGTAGCAGTTGTTTTCTCCTACTGACACAGTTTGTTGCAACCATGATGCTGTAGCCCCTGAGTATGTTAGAGAGTAGAAGAAGTCCGGGGCCTAATTTCTGGGGAGTGAGCTTTGAAATGGCTAGAAAGTGATCTGCAGTTAGAGGAGTTACTAAACTGCATCATAAATTATTGTTAACTGGTATGTTCCTTTGATGCTTCCATTTTAAATACCCAGCATTCTCATGATGTTGAGTAAATGCAGTTATATTTACAAAAATTTGATGCACATAACTCTTCAGCAACACATCCCCCATCAGGTCCATTCGTAGGATCTATGGAAGGCAGAACTGTTACATTATTTCACTCACAGGCTATGGAGTCTTCAAAACCAAAATCAAAGTCCATCTCTGAGCAGCTTGGGGCAGAAACTCAAATCTCTCTGAACCCCAGGGTCTTTATCTGCAAAATGACAATTTCTATGAAGATCTTTTTCTTTAAAACAATTAAAATATTTTATATAATAACTATAATTCCTATAATAATAATTTAAAATAATCCCTACTTTATTGCATTGCCCTAAGATTAAATTAAACGTAATGCCTAAATAAATGAAAGGTTTAGCATATTTCCCAGTCAATCATTAGCACGCAAAAAAATAGTAGCTGTTAACTATTAATGCTACAAAATGTGGAACTGAAGTTACACTTTGGGTCAGGATATTTGCTAAAGAAAATTTGTCTTCACACATCGGAAATGCTTTTAATCCACTAACTTCAGGTGAAAGTGTCCATTTTCCTATTTCCTTTGTAGTTCTGATCAAATAGTAACAATGAAAACCAGGTATGGAGAGGATGACTTGCCATCCTGTGTTTGGCAGGTTATCTCACTAAACACCCCAGTGGTCCCATCAGGTGCGTGTCACCCTTTCTATTCACAGAGACTCGAAATTTAAGTCAGCCATCCTCCTGCTGACGACCAGGTTGGGATTTCAACACAGACTAGTAGCGCCTATTTTCTTGAATTCTGTTCTACGGCGGAAGTAAAAGTGAACGGCAGTGGGAGTAGACTGAGAACACTTTTCTACTTTATTTTATTTATTTATTTATTTAGCCTTATCTAGGGCCGCACCCGCAACATGTGGAGATTCCCAGGCTAGGGGTCTAACAGGAGCTGTAGCCACTGGCCTTCACCACAGCCACAGCAACGCGGGATCCGAGCCGCATCTGCAACCTACACGGCAATGCCGGATCCTTAACCCACTGAGCAAGGCCAGGGATCGAACCCGCAACCTCATGGTTCCTAGTCAGATTCGTTAGCCACTGAGCCATGACAGGAACTCCATGCTTTTCTACATTAAATACAGTTAATCCAGATCAAAGTTTCTCTTTTTTTTTCAGAATCAAAATTCCTTTTTATTCTAAAAATGTTTGGGGACCTTGTGACGCTTTTGTTTGTGGGGGTTAGACTTATTGGTATTTTCCGTATTATAAATTAAAGCTAAGAAAATTTTAAACATGTGTTTATTTAATTTTAAAATAATAACAATTTAAATAACAATAAGTTGGGTGTGCCCCTTGTGGCTCAGTGGTTTAAGAACCCAACTAGCATCCATGAGGATGTGGATTTGATCCCTGGCCTAGCTCAGTAGGTTAAGGGTCCGGTGTTGCCATGAGCTGTGGTGTAGGTCACAAATACAGCCAGGATCTGGCATTGCTATGGCTGTGGCATAGACTGGCAGTTGTAACTCCAATTCGACCCCTAGGCTGGGAATTTCTATATATCCCATGTGTGGCCCTAAAAAGCAAAAAACAAAACAAAACAAAAAGTTATTTAAAAATAGTTTTAATAATAGTAAACATACAACATGTTAACATTTTTTATGGAAAATATCTGTTTTCCAAAAGAAAACATTATTGTGGGAAGAGTTACTGCATTTTATATTTTTAGCAAATTTCCTTAATGTCTAACTTAAAAGAAGATTAGCTAGGAGTTCCCACTGTGTACAGTGGGTTAAGAATCTGATTGCAGTGGCTTGAGTCACTGCAGAGGTATGGGTTCCATCCCCAGCTTGGCACAGTGGATTAAGGGATCTTGCTGTGGTGTAGGTCACAGCTGCAGCTCAGATTCAGTCCCTGGCCTGGGCATTTCCATATGCCGTCAGTGTGGCCATTAAAAGAAGAAGAAGACAGCTAGACACTCCTGTCTGCTTCTGCATTTATCTTGTTACCCTATCACACCTCTTATGGGCCCCAGAGAATTTCACTGAGTATTCGTGATAAAATTTGAGTGAAAAGAGCAAATAAAGTCTTAAAGTAATTGTAAAAGCAGTTTAACCACTGGACTCCCTGGAAGCTCTCAAGAACCCCTATGGGTCTCTGTACATACTTTAAGAACCGCAGTTTAGGTAAAATCTTTGATACTTGGGAATTTCCATTGCCAAGTTTAGTTACAGTAACAACTCAAGTTCATCATTCAATTACCTGTTCATTCACCAAGTGTCTCTTTGTCTATTCAGGAAAAGAATGATGAAAATTTGCCATCTCTAGGTAATAATAAACATTGAATGGGAAAAAGCATTTAAAAATTAATAATATCACTTGGCTGAAACAAAAATGTTAAAGAAAAATGTGTCAGTTATATTTGGTTAACTCAATAGGTAGAGACAAAAAAATTAATGTATTTTTATCTGCATAGAACAAAAAAAGACAGTCCTTCACTGCACAAATGAAACGTAATTGAAGTGTCATTCTATTTTTGTGGCATTAACCAAATTGATTAAATCTGTTATATTACTTAAGTGAAGGTAGTTGTCAAATATTAACAGACATGTACCCTAATAAAATAGTTGTCAAATATTAACAGACATGTACCAAGAAAACGTTGGAAATCTTATAAGGTGAAAACATTTGTAGACAATATTTGAATAGTGTTAAGACACATCAGAAGGTAAATCATTTGTTTGTAGATTGTACCTTTAAAATGTTTTGGCTCAGAAACAGGATTTTTCTTCATTGCTTTAAAATCAAAGCCCAGAAACAAGGCATTTGTAAATCATATTTCATGTTGTTAATTTGTGTATTGAAATTAATTTTGCTTTACTGTGCTGTTTCTACAAGGAAAATGGTTGTTTTAATTCACTTCCTTATTCCTAATATTTTTTTACATTAATGCTTTTATTAAACAAGCACATTTTACATATACATCATATGTATCATTTCATACTCATGAAGTAAATTGCATAGCCACAAATAATAAAATAATAATCACCAACATTTACCAGGCAGCCTCGGGTCTAAAAACTTTACATGTTTTAACTCATTTAATTTTTATAGTGGTCCCATAAGTTATGCACATAATTTTTAAACTTCATATACTACCCTAACTGTTCTGGAAGAATAGTGACCTATTTTCCGGATATGTTAGCAAGGCTTAAGAACTGAAGAATGATAATCTCTGTAGCAGTATTACACCAAATGGAGAAACACCAGATTTTTTAATCAAAAACAGTCAGAGAATGTAAAAGAGCTCCATCATTAAAATGGAGGGTGATTCCCCACTGCCAGTTGAACCACTTCCCCAAACAATTATTTGACTTCAAATTATGCAAAGGTCACAGGTCTACTCAAGTTTCCAGATGCTGAATTAGAGGAGAGAAGAAACAACAGTATTAATAGCCAGTTCCTCTGAAGTGGATTCCTGGTTGGATATTTTACACATTCTAGAGGTGCTGTTATCCTGGAAGTTTGTTTTTTGTTTTTTGTTTTCTAATATCCAGATGCTCTGAGGCAAACACAGCATTTATAGATTCTTCAGAAAATAATTTCTTGTTTAAATAGAAAGTCTTGCCAATAACACTGAGAAGGTTTTTTTGTTTCTCTCAGGTTCTCCGCAGCAATAGCCTTCTGGAGTCTACAGACTACTGGCTGCAGAATCAAAGGACACCCTGCCAAATTGGTTTTGTGGAAGACAAGTCTGAAAACTGCGCTTCTGTAAGTAAATACAACTCTGGGGATGTGGGCTGAGAAAGTGGGGAGTCAGGCCGATGTACATAATCAGTAAATACACGGTTAGGGAAGTATTGTTCTGAAAATATATTACAAGGCTATACGGAGCATAAACGAAATAACAGGCAGAAGCTCAGGTTTCTTCTATTTTGCTCATTTCCACAGGTAAATTAGTCTTATCAATTCTCTGAAAAGGAAAAACGATGTTTTGCTTTTTTTTTTTTCAAAACTGACTGAGGAAAAGCTTCAGAAACAGGATGGTGTAATGAGAAATAAAAGCCCATTCAAGAGCTCTCTTGGATTCTTTTCAATTTATTTTATAACTCCTCCTACTAGTAGATATTTTCCAACATGAAAATTGTGTAAAAACATTCTACCATTCTTAGAAGTTATAGTCATCATTTGAAAACCTTTTCAACACAAAAAAAATATACAGGCATGCATTTTCATATTATATACTGGATCTGAGCTTTACATAGAAAACCCTCCTTTTCAAAGGAAGACGTGCTCTTGCAGATAAATATGTCTTATGGCTTAGAATGTCAGGACGTATTGTTGATGGGAGAAGTCAACATGATATCACCTTCATATATGGATGAAGTAGGCTGCTTCCTATAGGTTCCAAAAGGCAGTATGTTTCATTTTAATGGAAATCACCTAGCTCTTATGGGGCCACGATTATAGAGATTGGGGGAGAATCTTTCCAAAGAGGAGAGAAATAATGTAATCCTCATGATTAAATTGAGAGCATCAGCTCTGAGCTATTCCTGGAGGTAAGTTGCATGCCAGCATTTTCGTTAAAAAAAAAAAAGAAGAAGAAGCCGAAAATGGGATGGAGAAGCTTTTTATATATAATGAGCAGAACCAGAACTGGCAGACAGAGGATGTAAAACATTTCACACTGCAGAGTCTCAGAGTACAAGGAAAGCAGAGTCCATTCAACAGACTTAATTCAATCTCTTTGTTTAGGGAAAATGATTTTGACTCTCCTATTTTGGGGACTTTTTATCCCTTGTCCAAAATACGAGTTGATGACTAAAAATCTTTGTGAAACAAAAAGGATTAGGTGGCAAGTAATTGAACAGTGATACCTTCTTTGCAAATTTGTTTCTGAGATGAGGTGGAAAATTCAGGCATTTGCTGATACAGATCTCTCATTACACAGCTATAAATTGTAAAAGGGAGAGAAATGGAGAGTAAAAGCGATCAGGATCTACACTTTAGTCAAAGTTGTCATCCAACCAGTCCCATGTGTTAGGGAGTCTGCCACTGGAAAAGGCACCAAAGTGGGGACACTAAAAATTGAATAATAAAGAGCAAAGAGGTTCTTGCTAAACTTTATATTTTTGGGAATCTGTATTGCAGATCCACTATTAAAAATGCTAAATTTATAGCCAAATTTAAGATTACCATTGGATCTTCCTAAGTGTAAGAAAACTACAACAGCCCCCCAATCCCAATGAACTCAAATTTGACCTTAAATCTGTATGGCTTTCTTTCATAATTCTTTGTCCTTTACAGTTTCAGATGAATGACGTCAGTGAGTTAGAGCTAGCTGATTCATTCTCCCTTTGTGGTTCTTTCTATTCATCCCCGAAGGGGAAAACTCGAAACACAAATAGAAGGCATATTGGAAAGTTGGTTTTCCTGATAGAGTTTATAATAGTTGAAACTGACACAACTCTTAAAAATTGTCCATGACTCTAACTTTAAAAAAAAAATATTTAGGACCCCTATGAAAAATGAAACTTAATCTCTCAAAAAGCATTCCATAGTCACTTTTTCTTAATTTACAAGTCCTCTCTCTCTGTCTTAACATAGCACGGATGTCTAGGGTAAGGAAAAGAAACAATGTCCAGAGCTGGACATTGCTGAGCACAAGTTATTATAGAGGAGCGTAGAGGTGACCCACGGCAATGGTTGACCAAAACAGCTACACACAAGGAAGGCGTTGCCAAAAGGGCAGGGATAAAGTACTTAATTCTTCTGCAAAACAAATTATCCACAGCAGGATAAAAATGGAAGTGTAACTTAAATTAAAAAAAATAGAACTGTATTTTAAAATAATATCTTCATTAAAGTTTAGTGTAAAAGATGGGTTTAATGAAGCTGAAACTGACCAAACTTACGACTTGAACCTAGCCAGAACCCAGATTGGGACTTGAACTCATGGTTTTCAAATTAGAATCACTCACCGGGTGTCTGGACTTACTGAGGCTCAGGTTCTTTTTGCCTCAGTGCAGACAGAACTCAGTGAGAGACAAGGTGATAGGCAAGAAATAAGCAGAAATAGATTTATTAAGATAAGGTGCTTGTGAGAGATGCAAGTGGGCAGGCAAGGAGGTTCTGCTTCTAGATTAGGTGGGCTACAGCTTTATGATCCAAGGACAACAGGGGTGGGAAAAGACTGCCTCTTCCTCCTTGGTATCCGGTAATAAGGTCAAACTAGGACTGTCGTGGTGCTTATTCAAATCAGCAGAAGGGTGTTCCTTAAACTCCTGCCCTTGATCTGAACCTGAATGCAGGCCTCACCCCATCCCCTCCCCCAGCAATGACCCGAGGCATATCTCACATCTCCACTAGTCAAGCCAGCCTGACGGCCCTCTTGAGGAATTAATAACTTACAGGGATCTCCCAAAGTTAACCTAGGTTTCCCTCTCTACCTATGGGTCCCTTATTGGGACTTCTCCAACTACCCTTGCGACTATCCTACTCCATCCCTATCCAAACCATCCCGAAATCTATTAACTAATAGTCACAGCAGATCAGACGAACCTGCAGCAAATCTGTCCCTGAGTTTGTACCGACTGTTCCCAACTCTGGGAGATCCTCCCTTATGTCATTGCTGCTTCTTAAACTCATTTCTTCCTGATCAAAGTTGGCGGCCAATTCTTTCACATCTAATTTTGACTGGCTTGATATCCTTCCTACTGAACTCCAAGTATCTGGATCTGCAGTTTCCTAGAACTCAGTGCCTCCATGTTTTCTAAATTCAAGAGGTTCATTTAAACTTTGCATTGAGGGACAGTCTCAGGCGCTGAAAATCTTCAGGGTATTATGTGCCTGGGCCAGGACAGCTGTTCATTCTCAAGCATCCAACAAACCTCAAAAATAATTTTTGGTCATTATGTCAATAGGGAAGTGCATTCGTTTCACAGCTAAATGAGTTATCTTAGAGGATCAGTGTGAAGCTGTCAGGAATAAGCCAGGCAAACCTAACATGAAGGAAGTCTGACTCAGAAGCCCCCTGAAAGTCAGCCTTAAACTTTTTTCAAAAGATAAAAACTGCGGTTTTGTTCTTGTAAATAAAGTTCTCCAAACTGTAGAGTTTTATATTCTTTCTGACCTGCCATTCTTGAAAAAGAAAAAGGAAAAAAAAACATATACCAACCTTCAGGCTGTTTTTGCTTTGTTTTTTAATCTGAATGTTTAAAAGAAGGGAAGTGGAAGCCAATAATGAAACTGGAAGCTAATCTCCAAACCCAACAGTGGAGGCATTATCTTAATAGAGGTCAATAAGATGGATTGCTATATGAATTGTACTTTTCAAGACCCTTGATTTTTCTTAATTAAAAATGAAATTAGCTATTTTTAACCCCCCCATTGCTTTTTGCTCTTTACTAGGATTTAATTTTTGATTCTTCAGAAGCCATCTTTAGGTCTAATGTTTCATTAAAATGATTTTAACGATTCACATTATTTCTATTCATAGTTAACCTCAGGCTCTTTCCTTACTGGCCATTTTAAGATGTTTGGCTATTACCTGCTCTAGCATGCATTTTAATTGATGAATCAGGGTATTTGAAAATGTGCTACATTTACCTTAAATTTGCAAATAAATGAATCAGATTCTCAAGCAGACTTCAACATTTCATACACGATATTATAAAACTAAGATATTTGACAGCTGTTCAGTGGGTCTCTGATGCGAATGCATCCAGTGGCAACAATGGCAAAATGATATCTTGGATAATGGCTTTTTATTTTATATTATTTCCCCCAATATGTCTACCTAGTCTATTCTGAAACTTACAAGAAAAGTTATGAAAGAAACAAACACCCCACTTGACTAGTTGGTCTATGGGACCAAACTTTATTGATTTGCTCTACCTTCAACTTTGTGCATATATAAGCATCTATGTGTAAATATACATATACGATTTTTTTCTAAAACTTTTGAGAATGCGTTGCAGCATGATGCCTCTTTATCCCTATGCACTTTAATGTTGAAATAATGTTTTAAACCAGGATTGAGCCCAGAGTTGTAGAAACCCTTGTTTAGGTTACTAATTCAATACCCGTAGCACAATGATATTCTTTACATATTTACTCAACAATTTTCGAGAAGAAGCTAAATATTGCCTGCATAAAAGTGAACAATCAAATGATGATGGCAAAAGTCAGCTAGACTGAACCAAACAAAAGCTCTGTATTTCAGTGGGCCCACTCTCTCCTTAAGAGCCAATTTAAGCACCATCAAGAGTTCTTTGAGCACATAGCCTAGGGTGAGGAAGGTGTGAGCTGGGAGCTCTAAGCCCAACCCTTGGTAGATTTTTCCTGCCAACTTCATCCAGTGTTGGTCTTTAAGAGACTTCTTTAAATCCCATTCCTTCCATCTTGATATATTTCCATGGGTTTCAGTACACCTTTGCGTTGGATTGGTTCAGAAGAAAATCATTTTGAAGGCTTGTGTCTTAAGCCAGCTCTAAATAAAGCAGATAAAGCAAGGCAGCTCTGAGGTGATAGAACTGGTCAATGTGACCTCAGCTCACCTTGGGCAGTAGCTCCTGAGGCACTGTCAAAATCCAGGAGTCTCAGGGAAAACTTTTTAACTCTCAGTCAAGTGAGAGTTCGACTGAAACTTTCCAGTCCTCCAGAAGCCAACAAATTAGAAGGGACACTTTATCGGGAAGCATGACATAGAGGGATGGTAGAGAAAAGTATCTCCAACCAAAGCAACTAGGTGGCTCTGCCTCCACAATGTCATATGTAAGAAACTGAAATCTAGGTGTTCTCATTGTGGCTCAGCAGGTTAAGAACCTGACCCAGTATCCGTGAGGATGCACATTAGATCCCTGGCCTTGCTCAGTGGGTTAAGGATCCCACATTGCCTCGAGTTATGACCTAGGCTGGCAGCTGCAGCTACAATTTGACACCTTGCCTGGGAATTTCCATATGCTGCAGGTGTGCCGAGAGAAATCAAGAAAGAAGGAAGGAAGGAGGGAGAAAGGAAGGGAGAGAAAGAAACTGAAACCTAGAAAACTGATCAAAAAAACTGAGGAGATTTTGATAACTGATTTGAGGACCAAACCTAAAGTGTGTTACCAAGTAATACAGTAGTAATTTGGGGATAGCTTTTTTTTTGTCATTTTAGGGCTGCACCTGTGGCATATGGAGGTTCCCAGGCTCGGGGTCGAGTCGGAGCTGTAGCCTAGCCACTGGCCTACACCACAGCCACAGCAATGCCAGATCCGAGCTGCGTCTGCAACCTACACCACAGCTCACAGCAACGTCTATCCCCAATCCACTGAGCGAGGCCAGCGATCAAACCTGCATCCTCATGGATGCTAGTCAGATTTGTTTCCGCTGAGCCATGACAGGAACTCCTGGGGATAGTTCTTAATCCATAAATTTATCAATGTGTTAGATCCTGAAACCATTCAAGAGAAAGTTTTATAAGCTTATTTTGATTGAAAATTGAGCCCAAATTCTATCTCTTATGTTTGTAGTTAACATGCTACATAATAAAAATCAAGATCATTGACATTGTTTACCACATTAGTATATCTAATCATTAAATCAGTGGAATATATAAGACTTCTAATAATTCCCAATACAAACAAAGTTTCACCATGTATTTGGGTATTTAAAAATAGGCTTCAAAGTAGTACAGACTATATATTAAATAGGATATGTTTATGGACAGAATGAAGGAAAGGGAAATCAAGAATAAATTCTATTGAAGTTCTCGTTGTTGCTCAGCTGGTTGAGAACCTGACTAGTATCCACAAGAATTCGGGTTTGATCCCTGGCCTCTGTCAGTGGGTTAAGGATCCCGTGTTGCTGCAAGCTGTAGTATAGGTCATAGATGTGACTCGGATCTGGTGTTGCTGTGACTGTGGCGTAGGCTGGCAGCTCCTATTTGACCCCTAGCCTGGGAAATTCCATGTGCCGCAGGGGCAGCCACATTTAAAAAAGAAAAGAAAAAGAAGGAAACAAAGAAAGGAAGGAAGGAAGAAAGGAAGGGAGGGGAGAATGGAGGAAGGAAGGAAGAAAAGAAAACTTCTCTATGATTTTGGCATAATCTCCTAGTGGACAGAAGTTTCATTTACTGTGATGAGGAAGACCTGGGGCGGGGGGGCACTGGTTGAAGGTCAGAAAAGGAGGGTGATGCTGGACATCTTTCAGTCATCCAAGTGGAAACATCAAACTGGTACTTAGATGTACAAACTGGAGGTGTTGGCAAGGGCAGGGAGAGAGAAGAGATTTGGGGGTCTTTCACGGTGAACGTGAGCCTCGTAAAGCTGAGAAGATCAGGCACACCTCGGGAAAAAGTGTAGGTAGAGAAGGGAGTTTGGAACTGAGAGCCAGGGTATTCCAAGTGTTCATACGGGAATCTCCATCTCCCAGCATACCCCCCTCCAAAAAAGGAAAGAGATTATTTTTAAGCAAATAAAACATCATTTCAAATACGAATGAAGTTATTTTATATATCCTATATTTTTGCCACTGAAAATAGAGTCAGATGAATAGATCTGAGGGTACTTTTAAACCTAGGTGTTCAAACCATTTCTCAACCATTTAAAATTCATTTTGAGAGGAGAATATGTTGTTAAAAATAGCTCAGAATAGCTCTGAGTTTCAGATTTCATACGATTCCTGCGATTATAGCAATTTTCTTCTAAGTAGAAGGCTTCTCAGTCAAGAGAAACCAACAGCAATAAACAATGTTTCTCCTTAACATACTTTTAAGCTTCAAGGATATCGACTACGTAATTCAGATCTCTTTTTTAGCAGAACTGTTTGTTTAGTTTAACATGTCTTTCTTAATCTGTTTTTTTAAAATCCCGGGAAAATTATTTAGAAGTAACAGCATTATTCTTTTTGTTTTTTCCCACGACTTAGTGTCTCGAGTTTAAAAACAAATAAATAAAAAGAAGAAATAGAAAAGTGGCCCTAGTTAATGGCTACCATAGAATGTCTGTTTTCAGTTCCAAGCCTCTGGAGTATTATTTCTCTCTTTTATAACAATGACCTAGACTTGTATTAGGAAATGAGAAAGTGCTACAAGCAAGTTTCCTGCCCTTTCATCCTTGGATATTACACTCTCTTTTTAAGGCCAGAGACAGCACTCATCGTATATTCCAGACAGGGCTGGTCACATCGGCTGGTCTACAGCACCTGCAATGTTGGTGGAATTTAGTTGGAGGTGTTCAACGTACTTGCCAGAAACATCTGAATTGGCTGAAAGGAGAGAGGAAAAGTTTGCCTGTTGCTAGGTTATGCCTCAGGTTTGGTTTAATACAATCATTAAGCAGAGAGTCAAAGTCAGCAGTGACTAGGGTAATTTTACTAGGTACCCAGGGATGGATTACTCAGTTGTAAAAATCAAAATGTCTCCGGATATCACCAGCTTCCCCGGGCAGTGGTGGTGGGTGAAGGGGAAAACACACCCAGTTGCAATGGCAGTCAAAACCAGTTCAGGATACCTGCCGGTAGGTCAGGATAAATTAATTCTGGGTGTTGTTTCTACTACCAAACAGAATTCAGCATCACTTGGACATCCCAGGAAACCAATTTTTAGACTGAGATATATTACTTTTATTTATAACTTTTTTCTTTTATCAAATATAATGCAATTTCATGACAGATCACTTGAAAGCAAGAGGACAGAAAAGCATCCTTACTCTACTAGTTAATGGACCTGCTCCTGACCCCTTGGTCATTTCCTTCCACACTTGCCCCCATAAGCTGAAAAGAGCAGCAGCCATCTCAACTGACCTTGATTCCAGAGGCTAATATGGACCCTGGGTTGAAGATCTCACTTTTTAAAATAAGTCATAGATTTAGTTTTCCATATGAAATCCCATTTCTAACCGTTGTCCAGCAATAAAATTTTCTTTCAAAGCAGAGCACATGCGTCAGATGGAATATGCTGGTGAGACTCCAGGTTCTGATACCCGGCATTTCATGTTGTGCCCACCTGGTCTCATTCTTGTTGGCTGCTGCCTCCTACTTGCATTTGAATTTAGTATCTCTGTCACTGAACCATCCATCAAGTGCTTTCCAGCTCAAAAATTATATGAGGCAAGGACCAAGCACATTATTTGAACTTCCATTCTCATTACTCGAATTAGCTTGTCCAAATCTTTACCACTCTCCACAGGTAAACAATACTCCCCTCTGTGGCCTTAGTCTCAGAGGAATATTTGGGAAATACTGTGTTAGCTAACCTGGAAAATAACGGACAGTTGACATGAATTGTACCAACTTATTTCTTTTATTTATATGTCTGTCTGTATATATACATATATATAATATAAATATATAGCATATATATACATTTTATATGTGTGTGTGTGTGTATGTATATTTCTGTTGAAAATGTTTGGATAAGTGAACAATTCACTTCATGAAGACCTAAGCAAGAAAGAATGGTCCAAGAGATATAAATCAGTCCAATAGATGTGTGTGCACCCCAGCATCCAGTTCAAGGTCCTCCACCATCTGTCCTTTCCAAATTTGCCTCTCCATCAGCCCTCACTTTCCCTCACTACGCTCTCCCTGGGTTCATTAGAATATTTGCCATTCTTCAAAGACCTATGCCACTTCGCCCATTCTGTTTCCATAGCCCAGGTTACCCTGAAACCAACTGCCGCCTCAAAAATTTCTATAGAACAGTCATTTCGACTTTTAATCATTAATTACCCAGGGCTATTTGGGGGGAAATATTCCATTACAGATTTCAGATGAATTTCTGGGGAACTCACTGTAATTGCCTGCATCCCTGGAACCGACAACTCGAATGTTGTATTCCTTCAAAATTGCTTTGTCTTAAAAGAGAACATATAACCTCATTCTTAATTAAAGTACTCTTTACCATGGGGCGTTATGTACGTGTATATGCTTCTCCTCCTTCCTTATAATACTTATCTTATTACGCGATTCTCTTTAAAAAGCAAACATCAGAACAAGCAAAAAACTTTCCTTGACACCTTCTTCCTGTGAAGCCTCTCTTCCCATGTCCCTCATTCTCTGGATTACCAACCTTAAAAACTAGTTACTATCTCTACTATCCAGTTACTACCTGGCTATCTTACTCTTCTGCTGAAATCGCTCTCATTTGTGACAATAAATCCACTGACAATATTTCACTGCTTATGTTCATCGCTTATGCTTTGCATAGAACTAACCAAACCATACCCCCCGCCCAGCTTCTGAAGACTAGCTTTTTTTTTTTTTTTCTTGCATGGCTTCAAGATCATTACTTTCTCTTTTAATTATTTCCCTACCTCTGGGATCATTTCTTCTTTGTCCTGTTCCTGTGCTTCTCCTCTCCCCAACCTGGAACTTAAATATGGCTTTTCCCGAAACCACAATATCTTGTGCAAAAGTCTGTCCTTTCTGGCTCACAGGTGGTCACTGGATCATTCAGCCATGCCTCATGGCTTTAGCCACAGTAATATGCAAAGCCAGTCCTCTCAGGATGGTAGACTTATGCCTGTTAGAAACACCTACCTAACAATCTCAAAAATAACCCATATTCACCATAACTTGGATAAATATCCAAAAATATGTTCTTCCTAAATTTCTATTGATGGTTTTGTAATCTATACATTGTCCCAAGCTGTAATCCTTAGGGTCATCCTCATTTTTCTCACTCACATTTCAACTCTAACTGGTTATCAAAATTGTGTTTATATTTCTGGTTATGCCTTTCCAGTCCCACTGTCACTATTTTATTTTTTAAAGGCCCCTGTAGTTCTCCCAAATATTTAATGTGTAAAAATCTAAAGCAAAAACACAGAAAGCAAGACAAAAATAAAACCTGAGCAAGCTTGGAAGGCTACTAGATATCTTGGGATCTTTTTCTCCTGAAATCCTTTGTAGTGTCAAATTCCTAGACTTGGAATTCCCACCATGGCACAGTGGGTTAAGAATCCAACTGCAGCAGCTTGGGTCGCTGTGGAGGTGTAGGTATGACCCCCAGCCCTGCTGTCAGTTCCCGCAGCTGCTTGAATTCAGTCCTGGCCTGGAAACTTCCATATGCCGTGGGAACAGCCCTAAAATTAAAAAAGAAAAATTCTTAGACTTATTTTAGGGTTCCAGTAGTACAAATAATTACATCTCCCTTCCCCTTACCACCACCCTCGGTGTCACGTAATTCCTCCAGGGGCTGCTGAGTCAGTTGACTATCTAATTCAAGAGCATGACTCTAGTTTTTAATTGAATAGAATATGCATTCCAAAGGAGCTGAGTCACCACTGTTATCCTAGTTTTTAAAGTGCTGTGCTAAATGACGGGCCAGTGAAGGTGCACCTTGACGCTAGTACTCTGTGACCTTGGAAGCACAATCACAATATTCATTTGCCAGAGCCTAGAGGTAGCAACAAAATGAAGCAGCTCTTGGTGAGTATATTTACAGCACATGCCAGACAAACAGAATGAACTCGAATTCTCCTGTTCTGCCAAGTTAAGTGACCGAGCTTCCATTCGTGAAATTGCAGAACCTGAGAAGATATATTGTCCATTCCATTTACTTTTCAGTTGGAGAAATCAATAGCAATGAGGAGAAAGACTACTCAAAGGCACAGATTAAATTAGTAACAAAGCCGAGTCTAAAGCCCCAGTCCTCCAAGTGAACACTTCTTCAATATTCTGGTAAATCTTCCCCTATAAAAATATAATAATTTTATTAAGATGTAATAAAAAGTATACTTTCTTGGAGTTCCTGTCGTGGCTCAGTGGTTAATGAATCCAACTAGGAACCATGAGGTTGCGGGTTCGATCCCTGGCCTTGCTCAGTGGGTTAAGGATCCGGCGTTGCAGTGAGCTGTGGT
Source organism: Catagonus wagneri (assembly GCA_004024745.2). Classification (NCBI taxonomy): domain Eukaryota; kingdom Metazoa; phylum Chordata; class Mammalia; order Artiodactyla; family Tayassuidae; genus Catagonus; species Catagonus wagneri. The sequence continues at coordinate 8,865,797 of PVHT021183553.1, forward strand.
GTAGGTTGCAGATGCAGCTTGGATCCTAGGTTGCTGCGGCTGTGGCGAAGGCCGGAGGTTACAGCTCCTATTAGACCCCTAGCCTGAGACTCTCCATATGCCGCAGCTGTGGCTCTAGAAAAGGGAAAAAGGCCAAAAAAAAAAGTATACTTTCTTCTTTGTAGGATTATGTTTATTTGAGGCATAAAAGAATTTTATTACTAATCCATGCTAAAGACCCCAAATTACAAACAGTTCTAAGATATGAGCTTTCTGACTGTTTTTATTAAAAATAAGATGGTCATGTTTTGTGTATAAAATGCTATCAGATTGAGCTGACATTTATGGGGTCTTATGATATGCAAACTATCAGAACCTCTGAGATGTGTAAAAATATGCACAAAGATTCTTTGTATCTCAAGAAGCTCAAAAAACTGGACATTTTAGATAGCATATTAGAGCAACTCTGGACACTGATTTCACCCCCACTTTCCTGGACTTGTTCTGTTGTTGTTTGATTTTTTTATTCAATTTGTTTTTCGATTTGGCTAGATTCTTTTAGTAAAGTTTATTTCCTTCTCATAGTGAGAAGTCTTAGCCTTGGGCCTGTGCATCATCACCCAGGGTGACTCTGCTCTGAGCTGGTCTCTCTTTGTGTCTTTCTCTGATCTTTCTTTTAAGCTTCCTGTTTCATTTGGTATTACATTCCTGCCTGCTAGGCTGCACTATTTTCCAGTTGATTACTCTATTGCTTTTGAAAATGCCCTGGGGTATCAAGCGGTCAGCGGTCTGAGGCAATTACATTTGGGCAGGTGCAGTTTTTGAGATCAGTTTTGAATTTTGTTCTGACCCCATGATGGCTCTTCCTAGCTGTCCCTTTTTTCTAGTTCTCTCTGGTAAACTAGCTCACCTACGGTTTTAGCTTGTTGCTTTTAATTAACAGAAGATATTATTTTTAAGGATGCCCTAAGGCTTGAGCTTCCCTTGACACTGTCCCAAATAATCTTGGTTTTTGGGGGAAGAGCTTCTGTGAGCTCTTTTCTCATAGACTATCTCCCCTCCTGCACAAACAAAGCGGCCCAGTTGGGCACTGAGTGGCACCCTAGCCTTGGTGTCTTTGGTTTGCCTATCTCAGTTAGAACCTCTACTCTACAAGAAGCTAGAGTGAGTGTTCATGGCCCTAGTATCCTCGGCCTGCTTTAATCTAAGGAGCACCCGGGTAGGGCCCAACTGGAGGGAGAAAGCCCCCCAACCTCTGGGTTTCACTCAGCGGGAATGTAACCTCTTCAATTTGGGCACCATCTGACTCTCACTGAGGTAGGGTAACACTTGACTGGAGCTTCTGTCATGTTGAACTGGAGGTAGGAGGGGCAGGCAAAAGGAGAAAGGAGGTGGAGTTTAAGTCCCACAGACTCTCTCTCTGGTCTGATTTTTAGTAGATTTTCTTGAAACTATTTCTTCATTTTCTGTATGTTCTTGAAGACAACTTCTGGAGAATTGGAACATGTGCTTTTATAGTTCGTGGCACTTTTTCTAGCTCCCCTGGGGAGTGGGTCCACAGAGCTCTTCACACTGTGTCCCAGACCTGGAACTCACTACTGTTTCTGTGACCTGCTTGGCCCTTGGAGGTGCTTGAGTTTGTGGCCCAGGAAGCGTTTGTAAATAAGTCAGGCATTTCCTGTCTTCAATTAAAAGTTGCTTTGTATCCTTTAGCATTCAGTTTTCTTGAAGGTGGAGCTGACTTTCTCGCATGGAAATTAAGGCATCTAATGTCCCTAAGGAAGAGCATCTCATTTTGGTATAAAGTTGACAAATGAATGTTTGGGGGGGAGAAGCAAAGTTTTCCCCAGGTTGTGGTAAGGGGACAAAACAGGACTTTCTTATAATCCATGGAGTTCAACTTCAGATGCTTTTATGGATTTTATACTAAAAATATTTAAAATGTCACTCGGTGTCCAGAGAAGCTAACCATTTAAAAACTTGTTAAACAGCATTGATTTTTCAACTTTAAGGAACATAATTTCATCATGAGTCCACAAAATATACTGTAAAATGTTTCCGTTGATACTACATAAATTGATTCACAATATAGTTGTTGGCTGAAAGCTACTTAGATATTAAAGGTTTGACAAAGAATGATAAATGTCAAATAGCTAAAACTGAATCATTCTCTGTGGTACTAACTGAATAGCAGACCCAGTTGTCTGTTTATGTCACTCATTAGTTCTAGTAAAATTTTACTAGCAACCTACAAGAGAATTTAGTCATGTACCCTTGAAACCACCAGAATTTTTATGTATTTTCAACCAGAAATTCGTGGATAGATATATCTCTGTCAAAGAAAAATTTCTGCTTACTACAATATTTGTCTAATAACATTAATAAATAATATGAGGTTGGTATGTATAGTCTTAAAAAACTGATATTAAAATTAAGGACCATACTTCATTTATCACAACAAAGTCCCAAGTGACTTGGCCTGTGTAACCTCAAAGATCCCTTCCAATTTTAAGATTTCTTCAAATGCTTAGTCGTTGTTCTTGACAGTGTAGTAGTGGAAGAAAGTGATATTTTGCTTAATTCATGAAATCAGATTAATTTTCCTGTCAATTTTTTTATACTGACCTTCAGCATAGTGTTCTGTTAACTCAGCATATTACCTTTATTCTGTTGTTTTAGTCTATGAAAACACATTCTGCTGAATTACCTAAGAGGCAAAAAACTGGCGGTGTATATTCCTCAATCAATGTCACAGACTTCGAGCTATTCTTATGACAGCTCAATTTTATTGACTGTCTTTTTCCTTCAGTAAGTTGGTCTGCAAAGATGCTCTTTTCCTTCTGTCCATCATAAATCTTTCTCACGCTTCACATAGGCAGAGATCTAGAGAGATCTCTCTGATCTAAAAAGAAGTTACTCAAAAGTGGGAAAGCAAGGAGTTGCTTTTGAGCGCTGTTTGTGTGCCTGGAAACTGAAGGGAGAATTAATTTGCTTAGGCAAAGTCCACTTGAGTTTTAATTTATGAAAGCCCTGTTCAAAACCAACCAATGGTGAACATTTTAGAAACTGCCTAAAACAAAGCCCCATAAGACCTTTAGGACAATGCAAAAATACAAAGTCTTACAGTGCATTAAAAATTGAATCACATTATTTGTTTCAAAACAAAATTTAAAAAATTAACTGGTGTACAATAAACAGTATTTATGTATGAATATATAAAAATGTGAAATTAACTGACCTAATGTTTTTTTCATGTGCTGATAATAATGGGACAAAATCACACAGGCTTTAACCTCCTTTCAAATCAGATGTGCAGACATTTATTTATTACCTTTGCATTTTAGGCCTACTCTGTTATTAATGTCATCTCTTGTTTAGAATTTTTTTTTAATTTTAATACTAATTATCAATGCCAGGAAGCAATGAATAATACACACCACCAATGCAAGTTGAAATGGGCCACTAATATTATTTTGCTGATTATTTATAGAAATAAATAATCATATTATTTATTATATATAATCAGCAAAATAATATTATTTTGCTGATTATTTCTAGAAATCCTATGAAATAGCCAGAACAGGTATTATAAGTAAAGAAATGCACATGGGTGTTGAAAGGCTTAATGTTTGTACAGACTCATAAAGTGATTGAGCTGGTGCCTGAAATCAGGTCTCCCAATTACACATACCAAGCAACCTCTTCCTAACCATGTCATTGGCCAATTAAAAGATTAACTGGGAAAGTAAAATCTTATGAGTTCACTTCCTTGATTTGCTAGAGAAACACATGCCAAAATATAGTCTTTAGGCCAAATCTGGCCCACTACCTGTTTTATGTAAGTAAACAATTTTATTAGGACAGAGTTATATCCATTCTTTTACGTATTGTCTATGGCTGCTTCCCCCTACCACAGAAGTGCTAAGTAAATGCAGCAAAGACTTTTCAAAGACAAAAATACCACTTCTTTGCATTATTGGTTTAGTATGTATCCAAAACAAAACTATTTCTGTTCTATCTGAAGAAAATCTCTCAGGTCTGTTTTACATCAAGTATTTAAAGGACATTACTTTTCACCATCAGGACTTTAATTCATTGGTTTCTGCTTCCCGTTACTTATAACAAAGCAGTATTTCTGTGACTGTTTCCCACAGACTCTCTGATTTTTGTTTCACGTTAGTAAAGCCTTTTTGTGTTTTACCTTGTAGAGGATTCAAAGTGCCCTAAGAAATTACATGTTTCATAATATTTTTTCCTGACTTACATTTGAGAAGTAGACAGATATATTGCCTTTCCTTTTCCCTCTGAAGAATAATGTGGCCTCTTTTAGGAGAACAATATTGCTTCCTGCATAAACCTAGCTTTTGTTTTTCTTCAAAGCTGTAATTACTAACAGTATTTTTAGTGTCTGTAAACTCTAATTTGCCATCGCATTTTCTGTAGCCTGTTAACCACAACCTATCAGAAATCACAAAAGCCATGGTCATGGTCTTTGAGAAATATTTGACGTGTGGTTTGCAGTTCAGGAAGAGGAACAAACAATTGCCAGATCTTTAGAAAAGGAAAGCAAGTTCTTGGTAATTCAAAGAAGGTGTGATTGGAGAATACATTTCTCTATTTCTGGGCCCCAGATTTCAGGAATTAAGCTATCAAGGGCATGCACATACACACCTGAGCCCTAACTGTCCTTATAAATTTGAAAAACAGACATATCTGTGACTATCAAAAGACAATATACTAAAAGGTTACTACATCCCTGGTATAAGAGAAAAAGTGTAGGAATTATAAAAACCCTTTCATCTTTGAGATGAATTTTAGTGGTGGTATTCTGTAATTTGAATTTAATTCCATAATTACGCTCTTCCTACCTTAAGAATCATTGTGCTATTCCCTGAAACTACAGTGGTGACTTGGGATAGCTGTGGTCTCTGCCCTCTTGGCACCAAAATATTCTTGGCTTTGACGTAGAATGGCCTCTTTTTTCAGTGATGACATTGGTTATTTCATGCCGAACAGAAAGCGATTGGCAGAAAGTGATGCTGAAAAGGAGAGGGAGTGGGAAAGAGAAGGAAGGAAGGAAAGAAAGAGAGAGGAAAAGAAGGGAAAAAGGAAGGAAAGAAGAAAGGAAGGAAGAAAGAAAGGAAGAAGGTAAGGACAGAGAAAAAGATGAAAGGAAATAAGAAAATAAAGGAAAAGTTATATACTATCAGAGGAGTACTTCTTTAATTTTTTTTAAATTATAGTGGATTTACAGTGTTGTGTCAATTTCTGCTGTATATATACATTCGCTTTCTTATATTGTCTTTCTTCATGGTCTATCCCAAAAAACCAGATATAATTCCCTGTGCTATACAGCAGAAAGTTCTTGCTTATCCATTCTAAATGTAATACAGGGGAATACTTCTGAAGACTTCCATATTTCAAGATCAACTTTCTCATGGGCATTAACCTAGAATACAGATACTGGGTCTGAAATTATATTAGTTAATCCCCATTATAGAAGGTTTTTGCATTTAAATACACTTTTGAATCGTAGCATAAATTCACAGTATTTTTTGCTTTGCCAACACCTCTTTTGAAATGATCAAAAAATACCACCTACCTTAGTGTAGACAGTTGCATAGTTTAAGATTTTTAAGGGTACCTTATGGAAACATTGACCTTAAGGTTAATCTCCAGTTTATTTTTGTCCACTTGTATGATTATTTTTGGAAACTGAACAAGAAGTCTTCCTTGATTTGTTTTTCTAGTTTTTCAACATTATCTCTATTACTTCAGAGTTATTTTTTCCTAAATTAACTACAGGTCATTGGGAATGGTTGTTCCTGGATCTTTCTCATAGTACCATGGCACTGTTACCTTCAGGACCAAAGGCATTTTTGTAAAAAAAAAAAAAAAAAAAAGAAAGAAAAGAAAGATTTTAAATGATAGTAGGAGTGACTGCTAAAGTAATGTTTATCAAAATCACTCCCAGAATGGCTCAGGCATGGGCACCTTTGGTCCATACTGTCCTGAAGACAATAGGTTTGTTTCTTAAGAGACAAGTGAACTGACCTTGTAGTAATGGTTGAAGAGTTCACAGTTTACCAGAAATCATTGTTTGACATGACTGTTGATGTGCTGATTTAATTTGGAGAGGACTGTGGCTTAGCTAAAAATCTGAGAAATACATGCATATCTGAAGATCTCAGGGGAGTCAGGCTTTTATTTACGTCATCATGTTTTAGTTTTTTCTGCACATTAAGCAGTACATTAACAATGCAATTTTTCAAGCCTACTCATCTAAATTTTCTAGATATGTTCCCTCAGTAGTCGTACATCTGGCTAAATCAGAGTTGGAAAAATTCCTACGTTCCACTAACCCCCACCTAACACCTGCACACTCACATATATACAGTTATCATTTATAGACTGGCTCTGTCTAGTGTATCATTAAACATGCGGTAACTTCTGAGGACCTCAGAGCTCACCGCTCCTGCCTTAACCACGCTGAGTATCTGGAGCTATATGAGCCAATATTCATTCAGAGAAAAGGCATATCCAAATCCAATAACTTCTGTACGTTTTCCCTGCCCGACCAGCACTATCCCCACATCACAAGAAAGGTAAGACTTTGCTCTGCCATTAATGGGCTGCTAGATGGTGCCCATTACTCTGACTTTCTGAGCTAATTTCATCCACTGTAAAATAAACCACTTTGACTAGAAGTTCTCAAAGTTCGTTTCCATCTCTGAAAGTCTATGGTTTTCCAATTATCTGTTCTAGTCAGTATGGATACACAACCAATCACCCCAAAGCTTAGTAACATACATTCTGTGGGCACTGGAGCAGGGGGAGCAGGGAGTGGGGTGGCTTGTTTCTGCCCTGTACTGTCTGGGTCTCAGCTGGAAGACTGGAAGGCTGGCTCCACTAAGCATCAAATAAGTTAACCAGAAAGCTGGGGGCTGGACTCATCTGAAAGCTTGTTCATTCTCATCTGATATCTGAAGTTGAAAGACTCAAATAATTGGGATCTCAAACAGCTATGACTTGTTGTATCTCTCTTTTGTTTTTCTATGGGGCCCTTCAGGTTGTCTTTCCAGCATGGGTACTGTAGATACAGGCCTATTCAGATAATATGAAGTATCATGTCACCCAAAAGTAGCTTCTCAAAAAATTAACTCTGGTATGGAGAGAACTAATCTGCAATGGTTCCCACCTTCTTGAATTTGAGTGTTTAGAAAACACAGATGTCTAATGATGTGCTGCCTATAAGAGGTTTGTTTTAACTTTAAAGACACACAGACTGAAAGCAAAGAAATGAAGAAAGGTATTCCAAGTAAATGATAAACAAAGGTAAGAAGAGGTAGCCATACTTACATAAAACAGAAGAAATTTTATGCTAAAAATGGTCACAGGAGACAAAGAATTTCATTACACAATAACAAAAGAGTGAAGTCATATATAAGATGTAACAACTGGAAATATGTATGCAACCAAAACCGAACCTAAATATGTAAATCAATTATTAATAGAACTGAAAGGGAAAATAACAGCGATACAATAGTAGTTGAGAATTTAAAACCCCACTCTCAATAACATGTAGATCAGACAAAGAATCAACAAGGAAACAATGAATTTGAAAAACCTCATAGATCAGAACATTGTATCCAATTTGCAGCAGGACACATTCTTCACAAGTACGCAGGAGACATTTTCTAAGATAGACTATATGTTAGGCCATAAAAACTGCAACAAATTCAAGAGATAGAACTTATATCAAGTATCTTTTCTGACCATAATTGTGTGAAACTAGAAATAAATGAATGGAGGAAAGCTGGAAAAATCACAAATGCATGTACTCCTAACCAACCAATGGATCAAGGAAGAAACAGAAAGAGAAATAAAATAATATATTGAGGGAGTTCCCATCGTGGCTCAGTGGTTAACGAATCCGACTAGGAACCATGAGGTTGCAGGTTCGATCCCTGGCCTTCCTCAGTGGGTTAAGGATCTGGCGTTGCTGTGAGCTGTGGTGTAGGTTGCAGATGCGGCTCGGATTCCGCGTTGCTGTGGCTGTGGCGTAGGCCGGCGGCTACAGCTCCAATTAGACCTCTAGCCTGGGAACCTCCATATGCCGCGAGTGCGGCCCTAGAAAAGACAAATAATAATAATAAGAAGAAGAAGTATATATTGAGACAAAGAAAAATGGACAAACAACATACCAAAACTTATAGGATATGGCAAAAAACAATTCTAAGAGGAAAGTTTACAGCTATAGGTAAATACATCAAGCAAAAAGAAAGATTTCTGTTCCCGTAATGGCTCAGTGGTCAATGAACCTGACTAGTATCCATGAGGACGTGGATTTGATCCCTCCCTTGCTCAGTGGGTTAAAGATCCAGTGGTGTAGGTTGCAGAGGCAACTCAGATCCCACACTGCTGTGGCTGTGGCATAAGCCAGTGGCTACAGCTCTGATTGGACCCCTAGGCTTGGAACCCCCATATGTTGCAGGTGCAGCCCTAAAAAGACAAAAAAAAAAAAAGAAAAAAGAAAGATTTTGATAAACAGCCTAACATTACACCTCGAGGAACTGGAAAAAGAAAAACAAATTAAGCCTAAAATTAGCAGAAGGAAGGAAATGATAAAGATTAGAGCAGCAGTAAATAAAATAGAGAAGAGGAAAGCAGTAAAAAAGATGAACAAAATTAAGAGCTGGTTCTTTGAAAAGATAGAATTGTCAAATATTTAGCTAGACTAACCAAGAAAAAAGATAGGATTCAAATAAATAAAATTAGAAACGAAAGAGGAAACATTACAACTAATGTCCCAGAAATACAAATAAGTATCAGAGACTGCTATGAACAATTATATGCCAAGAAATTTGACCACCTAGGAAAAAACTGATAAAGTCCTAGAAACATGCAACCTACCAAGACTGACTCATGAAGAAACAGAAAAATCTGAACAGATCGATAATGAGTAAGGAGATTGAATCAATAATCAAAAACTTTCTGACACAGAAAAGACCAGGAACATATGGTTCTGCTGGTGAAGTCTACTAAATAGTTAAAATATTAATGTCAATTCCTCTCAAACTACCAAAAAAATTGAAGAAGAGAAATGACTCCCAATTCAATTTATGGGTCTAGCATTCACTGATACTTGATAATGACAGATAAAGCCAGATAATAACACTATAGAAAAAGACACAACAAACAAATTCCCCGATGAAAGTGTAAAACTCATCAAAAATTACTGAAAAACAAAATTCAACAGCACAGTGAAAAGATAATAGACTATAATCAAGTGGAATTCATCCTTGGGATGCAAGGATGGTTCAGCATACACAAATCAATAACTGTAATATATCACATTTTAAAAATCATATGATCACCTCAATAGATACATAAAAAACATTTGACCCAATTTAACACTTTTTCATGATTAAAATTCTCAGCAAATTGAGTATAAAAGAATAATTCCACTGTGTGTGTGTGTATGCACACACACACAAAGGAAATTAAATCATTATCTTCTTTTTTTTTGGTCTCTTGTCGTTTTAGGGCCGCACCTGCAGTACATGGAGGTTCCCAGGCTAGGGGTCAAATCAGAGCTGAAGCTGCCAGCCTATACTACAGCCATAGCAACGCTGGATCTTTAACCCACTGAGCAAGGCCAGGGATCGAACCCTTATCTTCATGGATGCTACTTGGGTTCATTAACCACTGAGCCACAATGGGAACTCCATGAAATCAGTATCTTGAAGAATATATGACCTCCCCATGTACATAGCAGCATTATTTATAACAACCAAGACATGAAAACAACCTTTGTGTCCATCAGCGGGTAAATGGATGAAAAAATAATGTGGTGTGTGTGTGTGTGTGTGTGTGTTGTGTGTATAAAATAGAATAGTATTAAGCCACAGAAAACAAGAAAAGCCTGCCAGTTGCAACAACATGGATAAAACTTGAGGGAATTATGCTTGGTGAAATAATTCAGGCAGAAAAAGATAAATACTGAGTGATTTCACTCATTTGTGTAATCTAAACAGAAAACAAACAAACAAACAAAAAAAAAACCCTCCCACCCAGAGGTGGGGAGGTGGGAAAATGGATGAAGATGGTCAAAAGATACAAATTTTCAAATATAAGGTAAATAAATTGTGGAGATTTAATGCACATAGTGGTGAATATAATTAACACTACTATATTATACACTTGAAAGTTGCGCATTTCTTCCAGAAACACACTCACAGACACATCCAGAAATAAAATGTAACTAGCTCTCATGGTTCAGTGAAACTGACACATAAAATTAACCATCACACTGCTGTTGGGGTGCCTTTGGAGGCTTAGAACATGAAATTCTTTCCTATGTTTAAGGAATCTATTGTGTTTAATTCCTTTAGAAGGTGAAAAGGACAGATAGGTACTCACTCTCCAGGAGGGCACAGAGCTTGGCCAGTCACAGGGTCTTAGACCCTGGGATATGAGGTGAGGGCAGATCAGAACTCATTCTGGGCTGGCAACACTCAGTACTGAGTGGCAACTGAGCAGCAGCTACTAATGTGACAATGGCAGTAGCACCTAATCAGTTTTCCAGTAGCCTGACCTGAAGTGGATCCATGTGCTTGGACTGGATCTTGTGACTCCTAACTGTTTTCTGACCTTGATTTATACAAACACCTTCCCTCTGTTTCTGAGTCATTCAATATCCATGCAATGAATATCTTTTCTGTTCATGTCAGCCAAAATTCATGTCAGTTGTTCATAAAAAGAAATCTGCTGGTTATGGCAATTAAACATTAGGACATTTTTTAAAATAATTTTAATAAATGTCAATACGGTACTTTCTATGTACTAGGTGTAATACAAAGGGCTCGCAATCTATAATGAATATCAGAAGATTCCTTAAAGGAAGTGGTTTAAGGAGTCTCGTGTGATTTTCTCACCCAACTCTGACTTCATCCCAGCTGCCTGCCTTGACTGAGAGAGACCCGGCAGGGGAGGGTTAAGGGAGTAGGAAGGTGGGAGGGAGGGGGCAAGTTCTAGACTGGCCGAGCTTGAACACTACAGAGCACTTTAAAAAAAAAAAAAACTCACAGAATTCCCCTCATGGCTCAGCAGTAACAAACCCAACTAGTATCCATACGGATGTGGGTTCAATTCCTGGCCTCACTTGGTGGGTTAAGGATCCTGCATTCCTGTGAGGTTGCAGACGCTGCTGTTCGGACCCTACGCTGTGGTGTAGGCTGGTAGTACAGCTCCAGTTTGTCCACTAGCCTGGGAACTTCTGTATGCCACGGGTGTGACTCTAAAAAGAAGGAAGGAAGGAAGGAAGGAAGGAGAGGGAAAGAGAGAGAGAGAAAGAAAGAACCAGGAGGAAGAAAGCAAGGATACTGCTCATAATGCAAAAATATATTCTTAAAACTGAGAACTATTATTTAAAAACTAAATATTCAAGACAGAGTTTGAGTGGAAAACAGTCACTATAGAAATTCAAATGTGTAGTCTAGAAGATAGAGCAAAAGAAATACCTCAAATCACTAGTTTTAGAAAGTAAAAGCATACAAAAGCTAGAAGACAGACCTAGGAAATCTAACACGAGAATGACAGAAGCTTCCGAAGGAGAAAAAAGAACACAAGAGGAAAATATTAATTAAAAAATTAAAAAAGAAATGTTTACCGGAACTTAAAAAAGACCTGAGTCTACAAATTGAAATGATTCATCAGGTTACTGGAAAGATGAAATGGCAAATAAGTGCATATTGACTGAATCTGTTAATTTAAAAAAAGAAAAAACAGACTATAAGGAAAATAAAAAGAATGAGGGAGAACCACTTACTTTATCAAGAACACAAGTTCCAATTTTATGATTCTTAATAATAAAGCAAACGCTGAAACGAGCAATACATCTGTATTATTGAGATGAATGCAAGGAAAAGGATGCTTTTACATATTGTAGATTGATATTTAATTTTTCTAACCTGCTTAGACAGGAAACCAAAACACTTGTTATAACTTAAATTACATGTGTTCCCTTCAACCCAGAAATCCCACTTTTAGAATTAAACCCGTAAAAGCAACAGAAAATCTATATCATTCTTCAAAGTAGCAACAACAGAAACAAAAGAACTTGGAAGCAAAGTGATTTCCATTAATAAGAGAATGATTGGATAAATAAAGGTACCTCATCAAATTGGAAACAAATTCACTCACAACTCTAACCCAAAGACCCTATTTACATGATAGATGACAAATGACAGTCTGTCTCCCTGGCATCTGTCTGTTTGTCTGATGCCTGGCTCATTCTCTAGGAGGGTCTTTCGACACTAAGCCAAGATGGCTTTAATGGAGCATCTGAAATGAAGTACCTCCCTTCCCTCCCCCAGATTTCTAGTTCCACATGTGCAGTTTGTATGAAATTTGTCTTGTAAATATGTTGGCTTGATATTTAGCTTCTATCAATTTTATTTCTTTGTGTGCTTTTAAGAGTAGATCCATTTTCACTGTGATTGGGAACACCCATCAGTATTTCTAGCAGTTATCAGTAGTCAGTGGAATTCAAATAATTGAGCCTTGGTAGTGTACAAATATAAAAGGCAAATGCTCCTGCCATCTCTTAGTTTTTTTTTAACTCCTGTGCTGAATAAAAGAAGCAGAAGCACCTTTTGCCCTGAGGCCATCCCACAAAGGGAAAAGCAAAAGTTGTTGAGTCTTTCCACATATATTTTCTGAATGGCACTTTTAAAGTCATATTCATGGAGCTGAATTTCACACCAAGTGAAGAAGGGCAATCCTGGATATGTTTGTAATAAAGAGCAAACACAATGAAGCAGGACAGATAAACAGAGAACTGAAAGGATGCTTAACAGGCAGGGTACTATATCACTAACACATTTACAGTCTCTGAAATATTATCTCTTTAATTTTGGCTTTGGTTAAACAGGTGCTAAAAACAAGCGGTGAATTTTAAGAGATTATCTTCTCTGGTCAGTTTGTGTCACAGTGAGAATTTGTCATGGAAGAACGGATGCTCCTGCTGCTCCAAACAGCTCTGCTAGCTAAGAAACACGTTTCCTTTCTCATGGATGTGGAAATGGGTGTGGTTTTTCTCTGTCAAAGCAATGTGCAACCTCTGTGCTCATCACAGCCCTGGGCTCTGGCTCCACCCCCCACCCCCCACCCTTCTCAGTGGAGGAGCAGAGGGCAGGAGGGAGGGGCTCAGGGTGACGCCAGATGACCTGGAAGATGTTTTTTCTTGAAGGTGAAAGGGAATTTCACATGGGTAGAGTCTAACGGCTTGACTGTGGTTTGAAAGGGGCAGAGGGTAATTGGATAACCTTTTCAAAAGCTGATAAACTTCCAGGACACACAAATGACCATTTTATAGAAAATGAATTACCTGTGTTAAGGTGAGACCCTTGGGAGAGAGACAGGAATGGAAAGTACAAAAAGGATGTGACCTCTGGCTGATGATAAGGTTAGCTGTGAACACTTGGGATCACAAGTGTTTGAAGTTTCTGAACACAGGTCTACTCCAACTGTAGGATAAACAACATTTCATTGGAAAATCAACTGGGGATAAAATGCAAGGGAAAACATGAGAAAAAATTAAAAAGATCCATTTGGAGCTTATCTGGCTTTTGTTTAATTGCCTAATTATTAGGAAAAAATGTTAAGCATACTTCTTTCCTTCGTTCTGGTTCAGTGCAGGTTTTTGTTCTGTTCTTAGCCTCTAAGGGCATATTTGTGTTCCACTGTGTATTATGCCCTTCCACCCTAAAGGGCAGGCCCTCCTGGGATAAAAGATGCTATCTGAAGATTCACCTCTCTGCTCCTTAGACACTTCTACATGGGTTTTTCTGACTCAAAGTCTTTACATGAACTCTTCACCTTTCTCCAGACTCTCAAATCCTTACTGCAGTGGCTAGTAACTCTCATTATTCATGTCTCAGCTTTGTCAGCATCTCTCTCTCTCCCTGAAAGGATTCCGGAACTTTGAAGACTGGAATGGTGCCTTCTTCACTTTCCCCCTTCCTTCTTTCCTTCTTTCCTTGTTTCCTTCCTTCCTTCCTTTTTTCCTTTTCTTTCTCTCTTTCTCTCTTTCTTTCTTTCTCTCTTTTCTTTTGTCTTCTTAGGGTCACACCTGGGGCCATGTGGAGGTTCCTAGGCTAGGAGTGGAATCAGAGCTATAGCGGCCAACCTATACCACATTTCACAGCAATGCGGGATCTGAGCCATGTCTGCAACCTACACCAGAGCTCGTGGCAACACTGGATCCTTAACCCACTGAGTGAACCAGGGATTGAACTTGCGTCCTCATGGAAACTAGTCGGGTTCTTAACCCTCTGAGCCACCACAGGAACTCCCAGGAACGGTGCCTCCTACGTCCATGTGTCCTCACCCAGGACTATTCCTGGTACTTAGTTGACTCACGATAAGAATTTGGGGTGCAGCCAAGGAAGTCATCTCTGTGGTATGGTGTTGGTTTACTCAGGGACAGATTCCTTCTCATTGTCTGCTGAGGCAGGCCTTGCCACAGATCCAAAGGACATTCCTTCTCCAAATCAATATACAGCCTCTTCTTAGAAAACCATTATAATAACCCTACAGCTGCACCATGACTCAAAAGTAAATGGTATTCCTTGGAGTTCACTACAGAACACACTTGCACAACCATATCAGTAGTCTTAGGAACCATAAATGAAATTGAAGGATGGGGGTTGGGGAGGCACAATGAAATAACTGAAAAATCACCACCAGGAGTCAGAATTCTCCTTTGGACCCTATCCCTTCTTTTAGCAGTTAGCCTCTGTACTCTCATCTGCAGTCAAACCCTTTGAAATAGACTCATCTCTTCAGCCCTCAGCACCCCCATGGAAACTATTCTTTACAAGTTTATCAGAACCAATAGACCCTTTTCAATGCTTACCTTTCTTGAACTCTTGGCAATGCCGATACACCCTTTCTTGAATGAGTGTCTGTCAAAGTCTGTGAAGGAGCTGAGATATTACCCTACTTTCAAGCCGACTGTTGCTGTTTAATGAGTGCTTGGAAAAGATGTGAGGAAAAAGAGGTCAGGAAAAAGAGCTTTATTACTCACAGCACAGCAGTGGCCAGAGTCAGTATGTTTGTGTCAGTTTCTCTTGTCTCCCAAAGACCACAGGGATGACACAGGTGGGTCCCAGGTATATGCCATGCCCACAGTGAGTTTGTTTCACAACCTAGGAATGCTGACCTCGGAGAATTTGCTTTATTTTAGAGTGAGCCATAACTGAGCCTACTCTTGGTTTGTCGGGAAGAGAAACAACTGCCTCATCCTTTAGGGTTGCTTTCTGCAAACACAGGGATGAGAAATGTCCCTGGAAAAAGCATTCAGGGCTTGCATTTTGGGTGTACCCAGCAGGAGCATATAAGGATGCTCGGGGCTTATGGCAGATCATCTCTGCCCAGTGTCTTCCCTCGAGATCTGCAGCTTCACATTTTCCTGGTTATCTGGCTACCCATGTCCTCTGCCAGTTCTCTTTCTTTGCCCCATGATCATGTTAATGAGTTCTGTGTTGGTCCCTCCTTTACTTGTTTTGTTGTTGTTGTTGTTGTTTTTAAGAGCCTCACCCACAGCATATGGAAATCCCCAGGCTCAGGATAGGATCAGAGCCGTAGCCTCCAGCTTACACCACAGCCACAGCAATGCCAGATCCGAGCCACATCTGCAACCTACACCACAGCTCACGGCAACACCAGATCCTTAACCCACTGAGCAAGGCTAGGGATTGAACCTGCGCTTCATGAATACTAGTTGTGTTGTTTCTGCTGCTCCACACTCCAGTTTCTCCTTTATTCTTGTTTTACATTCCCTTTCTCTTCATGGTTTTGTGCTCTAAATAACATCTGTATCAAGGAACACAGACTCAAATGCCTACTTGAGGCAAGTAATGTGAGTGAGTGAAACACACCAGGAGAAAAGCCAGCATCTGCCAGAAATAGAATCATCTGCCATTCATTTCTACTGAACGGGGATGAAAAAATATTTTAAAATATTTAACATAATAAAAACATGACTGAGATTGAAAAAAAAACTTTAAAGTCGAAATTTTTAAACTTAGTTTAAAAATAGAAACATCCCATTATTAGATGTTTGCACTGTAAGTTATTAAAAACTGATCTGAAACTAAAAATCTGAAATCACTTCCTCTACACACAACGTTGACAGTGGGTTTTATATATCAGTTTAAAATGTGCAGTACCAAGTTCAGCCATGGTGCCTCCAGCTGAGTGTGATGTTACTTTTATTACTCTCCTTCATGGAAAACAACTATTCCCAAACACAGGTACCACCAAGGCTGAATAGACTTGTGCTTCTTATATTCAAGGCAATTCCATTCGGAGAGATAGAATTACTGTATCTTTGTTTTCAGAATCTAGTGCTTATGATTTTATTTTCTGTGATTCAGTAATACCCAATGGTAGTTCTTCCTTCACAACTGGAATATTAAGAGAGAATTATTGAGCAATATTAATTAATTTTATTTCTATTTAGATATCAACCAGAGAAACCTTTTTTTTTTAAACCAGGGAAATCTTTTTAAAAATCAGCCTTCAAAACCATAGTATAGAGTATAGAGAATGTGATACCATAGTGTCATTTTTGTACCATAGCATCATTAACATGTCAAAGTGGGCCAGGGATTTCCCATGTGGCTCAGCGGTTTAGGGATCTGGCATTGTCACTGCAGTGGCTCAGGTCACTGAGCCTGGTTGAAACACAAACCAGGTTATTTCTTTCCAAAGGATCTCTGAGTACATGATTTCAGGATTCCTAGAACAGTAAAATCATGCGTTTTGATGATTATTCAGTGATTAGATGAGATATACTAGAAACTTAAATGGCCAAATCTTTAATGCAATCATGGATCCATGAATAAGTCAATGTTTTGAAAAGCAAAATCTCTCCTCAGTACTTTGTCATACGAAGCCACAGAAACTGTCATACTGCGTGTCCAGTTTACCCAGCAATCTCACTTTGACTCAAGATATAGGAGCTTAGTGAGTTCATGCAGTTAATTGTGATATTCATAACACTATTTAGTGTTAATTTTTAACCAAAATAGAAAAAGAAATGAACACTAGTTCATAATGTAGCTGTTAGTTTCATAATGTTTGACTTTAACACCAGCCACAGCTGTAACATCACCTCTCGCTAATTTTAATTTTGATCAGTCTACAACAAACTATTAAACTCTCAATAAAGTCAGTCATTTCCTGATATTATGCCATGAGGAGCTCCATATCCAAAAGGTTTTGGAAAAATCAAAATTATCAACATCAAGAACAGACATAATTAACTGGCTGGTATTAAATAGACAGATATACCATAGATAGATGATAGGTAGATGACAGATGATAGATAGATAGATAGATAGATAGATAGATAGATAGATAGATAGATAGATATTAATCTGTGCTTTGAGCAGATGCCACTAATAACTTTTCTACGTAGATTATATTGTAAAATCTTAGCACTAACTTTAGCATGCCAGCCAACATTCCATCCAGCTAGACTTTTGTCTGTAAAAGTAAAAGACTTTTGTTTCTGTTCAGAACACATGAATTCAGCTACACTCTATAGACTTTATTTAATAAACCTGTCACCTGTAAAAAAGCAATTGCCAAGACAAGTTGTTTCCTCTAATGCATAACTAATTCCACAGAATCATCTATTATTTTCCTGACATCCAAAACAAATACTTTTCAAATTTCAGTCCTTTTTAACAGATCACCAATTATTTTATCAGGCATCTTTTCGCTGTGTAGGTTTTTAGGATGGATTGTTTCATAATATTATTTTATGATTTTGTTGTGTCTTTTAAACACAGATATATTTTGCATATTAAACCTGTGGATCTAACATTCTCTTGCACAAAGAAATTGGCTTTCTACCATTTTTCTTAAAACTTACAGGCTTGGCATTGTTATTTTCTCAGTTTTAATAAAGACATGGACATAGAGACATATTTCTCTACTCTTACAAAAATTACCATGCCAAAAAACAATGGACCATGAAACCTCAGTGTCCAGTATACATTAGGAAGTGATGGATTCTGTGAAGAACATGCCACACATGAAAGGATGTGGGGAATATTGTCATATGGGAATGAAGACTTATGGTCCCAAAGCTTGTATAAAGAAGTTGGAAATCCAGATTTTTTTTAATGTGGATTCACTACACTGTTTAAATTTACCTTGATTTACTTAAAATGCTACCTATGCACACTAAACACATTTTTAGAGTGGGTATCATCTAATTTTGGAATGAGAGTGCCAGTTTGTAACATGTAAAAGGAATTGTGTGATATTCATTATATCGGAGCTAATAAGGTTGTGTGATATTCATTATATCGGAGCTAATAAGGCTAGAGCCCAGATTTGGTCACTATGACATCTATTATATTTTTCAAGGAAAATATTTTTTCTTTTCTTTTTTTCTAGTAGCCACAGCTAATGCTCTTTTCCAAGAAAAGTCATGCTCTTGATGTTCAGAGTATAAAAACCTCGGCCTGAATATCACAGCTATTGCCAAGCAAAAATCCTTGTCTGAATCACATACTGCAAACTTTTATTTACCAGGTCATGGATAAAACTGAGACTCAAGTTAGTAATAATAATATTAATATTATAGATATTAATATTGTTAGGTATAGATAATAATACAAAAACAAAGCTAAATGACTTAGGCTCTTACTTATCCATGGTTTTGCTCTTCTCAGGTATACATACCTGCAACCAGTAGAGTATGTCATGCCTGCTGCTGTCATTCCCTGTTACCGTGTTTTTATGGACAGAGTTTAGCCTTAAGAAAAGAATACCCTCATATATCATGTTTGAAGCACACACATGAAAATGGAGAATTTCTACATGCCCCAAAAGTTGTCCAAGACTGGTCTCAAATCCAAAGTGGTTTATGGGAGTCTTTGTCACCAACTTTAATCTGCGCTCTACTCTTAGACATGAGGCCAATGCACTGCCCTCTCCTGGGCTGCTCTTGGTAATTTCTCTTCTTCCCATGGCCCTTTCTCAGTCGCCCATCAAGCTCAGAGCACTTCCATAGAGCTGTCACCCGCTCTCTGGGGAAGATCCCCCCAAGCACTGCCATCCATTTTGGCTCTTACTTCAGGTTCTTTTTGTTTTGTTTTGTTTTGTTTTGTTTTTCAGTCTTCTTAGGTCTATACCTGCAGCATATGGAAGTTCCCAGGCTAGGGGTTGAAACAGAGCTGCAGCTTCAGACCTATACCACAGCCACAGCAACACTGGTGCCAAGCCATGTCTGTGACCTACACCACAGCTCATGGCAACACCAGATCCTTAACCCACTGAGCGAGGCCAGGGATCGAATTTGCGTCCTTGTGGATACTAGTCAGGTTTGTTACCACTGAGCCACAATAGGAACTCCTTACTTCAGGTTCTTGGTGGATCTATCCACACCCCCAGTTGAGCCCAACCTGAGATGCACATTGGAGAGAAAAATTGTCCACAGCCATCATGGGTTCAACCACAAATATGTTAAAGCCCTGGAAATCAGTATCACATTCCAGTCACTAAGCTAGGGTTTTACAAAAACAAAAACAAATCTTCTAAAACTTATCAGCTCCATGAATACTCAACAGCCAAAAGAAAATGAAATTTTCCTCGTAAGTGGGTTAACATGTGGGAATCTCCAGACAGACTTTGATGTTTCACAGGTAAGAAATATAAGATCTTGATAAGCTATTCCCTAGTAATACGTTATCTACAGTCAGTTCTTGGCACAAATCAGTATGAGATCGGAGTAGATACTCTACGCAAACTTCCATAGCATAAAAGTCAAAAACATTTTTGTATTCAAGAATAGGCTTTACTCATATTTCTCTTAAATATCACCCCTTATAGTTTGACAGGGTTTCCCTTATACCAACTCCTAACATATAATATCTTCTCAAGTTTATTGTGCTAAGTTGCACTTAAACTAGAGCAGACACACTAAGTGTTGGTTGGTTAGCGTAGTTTTTGACAAATCTGCTGGATAATCCAAAACAGAATTGTCTTCTGTTTCAGGAACCACAGCAAAATTCTAATTCATATCATGTGGTCGCAGAATCACACAATTTCTTCTTTCTGGATGTTCTTTCTTAGGATAAAACGAATGAGCCAAGCTAATAAATACAGGATAGCAGTCCCAAAGATGGAAGTGGATTTTCCTAGGTGCCAAAATGAAATACTCAGGAGTACCCATTGTGGCTCAGAGGGTGAAAGACCCATAGTATCTGTTACGAAGCAGGTTCAATCCCTGGTCTCACTCAGCTGGTTAAGGATCCGGTGACGCTGCAAGCTGAAGCATAGGTCACAGATATGACTCAGATCAAGTGTTGCTGTGGCTGTGCTGTGGGCTGGCAGCTGCAGCTCCAATTTGACCCCTAGCCTGGGAACTTCCATATGGTGCAGGTGCAGCCCTAAAAAGGAAAAAACAACAACAACAATTAAAAACACTTTGTTAGACTCCTAGAATGAAATGCTGCCAATATATCCTATTTTTAATCAAATTAGAATACCTGACAGTCTAAGACACTATCTTCTAAAAACAGCATAGCATAAAATATGTGATATGTATAATATAGTATGTCACACAACATACACACCATAGTATATTATGTTTTATATATAACATAGCATAGAGTAAATATTCTTTGAGTTATTGAAGAAGGTAGCATATTAGTTCAAGTCTGAATGGATATTCTGATGAGGGGGTGGAGAACACAACACAGGTAACAGTCCCCCACCCCAGTAGTAATAAAGGTGTGAGCATAGGTGCAGAGGAAAGATAATCTCGGGCATGTTCAGCAAATGCCATTGTTCTGATTTGCCTGGAATTTAAGGAGCAGAGTTGACAGGTGAAGTGTAGTGAAATGATAGTGTCTACCTTGCCTGGGGGTGGTGAGCATAACATGACATATTGATGTAACCCATGTATAACGGTATAACATAAGTGAGAGTTAAAGGATGCTAAATGTAATGTAATGCACGTGTAATGATATAATGTATGTGCAAGCACTTAGGACATGGAGTGACTCATACCACTTGCTACAGTTTCTCTAGTCATTGAAAGAAGATGGAAGCTTTTTTGGCTTGGAGGTACAACACTCAGAATGGGCTAGAACTGAGGGAGCTGGAGTTGGGATGGCAATTCAAGACTTTTGCTCTTGGTCACAGAGGATGGGGTCCTGAACTCAGCGATGACAGCAGGGGCAAAACAGGTGTGTAGACGAGTCTCTGCAATCCCATAGATGTACAAAAAATGAGGCTAAATGAAACTAAATTTTAATCTGATATTAGACTCAGGGGGAGGAGTAGAGTTCAAGGGAAAGAAACTGCCCACATATTGGTCTTTCCAAAACAGAAATGTAATGGTACAGACTAAATGCCTGCATCCTTGCAAAACGTATATATCAAAATCCCCCTGCCTCAGTGTGATGGCGTTTGGAGGCGGGGCCTTTGGGAGGTGATTAGGATTGGATAAGGTCCTAAGAGGGAAATCCTTCTGAATGGGATTAGTGCGTTTAGGAGAGCCATAAGTGAGCCTGCTCCCTCCGCTCTTCTCTCTGCCCTGTGAGAGTACAATGAGATATGAGCGGTCTGCAACCTGGAAGAGTCTTCTTACCAGAATCTGACCATGCTGGCACCCCGGTCTCATATGTTCAGCCTCAGATGGCAAGAAATAAATTTCTATGGCTTATAGTTTTTGTTTGTTTGTTTTGATTTTTATGACCACATCCTTGGGCCAGGGGGCGATGCTACATCCTTTAATCCACTGCCAGGCCAGGGATCGAACTCGCACCTCAGCAACAACCTGCGCCACCACAGTCAGATTCTAAACCCACTGCTCCCCAGCAGGACTTTAGGTCTAGCAGTTTCAGGTCTTCATTTAGACTCCACCTCCTCAAGATGCCTTGCCCTTCCTCCTTTATCCATTCCGTAGCATCTGGTACACACCCTCTGAAGCCCGTGCACTCTCCCTTGTACCAGAATTCAGCTCTGAGAAATGTTGTCTTTGATGGAAAGAAATGTTTGAGATGCTCCCATTAAATACAGATGGACACATCCATAAATCTGAAACCACTTAAGTGGAAATAGAATAGAAAACTACAAAACCAAAAGGACATAGAATGGAACAATAGGTGAGAGGTATCACTTTTTCCTCTAAAATTCTATGATTCTCTACGGCAATAAAGATACTAAAAACACATTTTGCCACATAAACTTGCACTTACATATTAGAAAGTTATTTATTTGTATATTTTTTGTTTACTGACTCCTAAAAAATTTAAAAATGTATTTTACAAGACATATCTGAAGCCCAAGAATATTTCTTATGCTTTATTCTGCTTTTGTGTGTGTGTGTGTGTGTGTGTGTGGGTTTTTTTAGGGCCTCAGGTATGGCATATGGAAGTTCCTAGGCTAGGGATCTAATCGGAGCTACAGCCCCCAGCCCACACCACAGCCACAGCAATGCCAGATCTGAGCCACGTCTGTGACCTATACCACAGCTTGAGGCAATGTTGGATCCTTAACCCACTGAGGGAGGCCAGGGATCGAACCACATCCTCACAGATACTAGTAGTGTTTGTTTCTGCTGCACCACAATGGGAGCTCCTGCTTCTTTTCAAGTGGGAAAATGTAAGCTGGCAACAGACATGGTGCAATGATGAGGTCTGGGCACTATATAAGAATGAAGTTCACAGCTCATATTGTCCTTGCCCAGATAGTGCACAGATAAGGCTTTCTTTCTTCTTTGTTTTTTTTTTTTTTTGAGGTTTTCCAAAGGCTAAAAATAGGCAATTTATAGTATTCTCAGAAGGAAACAATAATGATTTTTTTTTTTTTAATTCTCAATGGGTGCTTCAATGATTGAAGTCAGAAACCCTGAAATATGAAGCTTAAAAATAAAACTGATGACACAGTGGGGTAAGGATCCAACATTGTCACCGCATTAGATCCCTGCTCCAGGAAATTCCGTAAGGCAAGGGATCAACCAGAATAAAACAAACAAGCAAACAAAAAACAACAAGAGAACAATCATTAGTGTCCTGTCCTATTGCTGTCAGTGATTTCTGGAGAGGTTACAGAATATGAAGTGTCTGAAATGCTTTGAGGTCACCTATTGCAAACACTTTATTCCCCAATCAGAGTTTAAGTGCAGAGGTTTATTTGCCATGTCTTGTTGATAGCCAGAGCTAACTTCAACTAACATTTTCAAGACAAAAGCCGTTTTTTTCAGAAGTCGTTGCCTTAAGTGAATAAAGTTCAAGGAAACAAGCTGGAAATTAAGCCAGAAATTAGGACCTATGTTAGTTTTACCAACAGTGTCAAAAAACAGTGTTCATCATGTGGAAAGTCTTTTGAAACAAGGATATTCTAGTAATTAATCAGAATCATTGTCAGAGGAAACAAACATGAAAATCTAGTTTTTATACTTTTCAGCACAGTAAATAGTCTCTATCATATCTTTTTGTGTTTCTCTCTAATTACTTAATCTATCTGTCTATCTAATTATTTATTCATTGTGTGAAAATGCAGACTTCAGAATTCCAGTTTTCAAAGGCTCGACTTTAATGATCAATTATTTGAAAAGCAAGTTACATCTAAGCACTTGCCAGGCTGTTAGGACATTTTACATTAATGAGTCCCAAAAGGGCTCTAGAAATCCAAGCTCTAGGGAACAGTAATTCAGATACATGTCTGGGGCTAATGATTTCATATGAAGATATAGAGACAGCCAAACAGAATGGTTCCTGGAGACTCAGTGAAACTGAACTGAAAACCACTTTTTGATACATTTTGTCAATGTGGATAGTCAATCTGCACAGCTCTTGTCAAAAGAAGTAAAAGTACCTTTGCCTCCTTAGCAGTTTGATTTGGGAACTAAATCATCTAAGTAATCATTTCACTTCACTTTGTAGCATCAACCAGGATGTACATTTAGAAGTTGCTACTGAGTTTTTGTTTTTCATACATTTTATGTGTTCCAGCAGAATCGTAGCATCTCTTAATTACTGAGGAGGCACAAAGTGTTTGCTGAGGCATCTTGGAAAAGTAAAGTTTGGAGTTAGTTTGGTTGTCAAAACATATGAGAGATGCTAGTTAGATGTGTATGTTAGATAAATTATTTACATTTTAAGCTTAGGTTCACTACCATTTATCTTTTAAATTGCCTTTCATCTACTCTAAAATAATTGAGCTACTCAGACTATCAACTTCTATACTTTTTACATTTCTTTGTGCAAATGTGTATGACTTTAAGAGGAAAAAGGTAGCTATTACTTTAAAAGTGAAAAAAAAATCCGAAATAATTTAATGGAAGATTTATTGAAGAGTTAAAACATGACTTCCTGCAAAATTTAAAACCATGCAATATTTCTGATCAATCTGTGTCCCGTTTATCAAGTCTATAGGATTCTGTTCTAACACCATAGTCAAAGTTGGACTGTCTCATCGTGCCCAGAGGAAGATTTTCATCAATTAGCTGATTAGCTTTTCAACATTGATCAAAAGAGCATTCTCAAATGATTTTTAAATATTTTAAAATAAAGCTAAGCCATATATCCTTTCATACACTGTAACTGAGAAATTGAAATTATGCATTGGATTCAACTGGTTGATCAGCATGCATAAAAGTTCGTGTTTACTTATTCTGATTAAAGATCTTTCTTTCTTTCTTTCTTTCTTTCTTTCTTTCTTTCTTTCTTCCTTTTTTTTTTCTGTCTTATTTAAGGCTGCACCTGCAGCTTATGGAGGTTTCCAGGCTAGGGGTCCAACCAGAGCTGTAGCCCCTGGCCAACGCCAGACCCATGGCAACTCAGAATCCCAGTCGCATCTGTGACCTACACCACAGCTTACGGCAACACCAGGTCCTTAACACACTGAGCAAGGTCAGAGACCGAACCCGCGTCCTCAGTAGGGTTCGTTAACTCCTGGGCCAGCTGGGAACTCCCCGAGATCTTTATTTCTGAAAATAGACTGGTCTCCAGATCTGTAATTTCTCTTAAACACCAGTATTCATGTTAAGGAACTTAATAAGGGATGATGATTAAGGAGCAGTTGATGCTTTTAACATGCCTGCAATACTGATGTAAATTATAAATTTTACTTTTACATAAGTAGTTGGTTCCCTAATTCATGTCGGTTGCAATCATCCATTGGTTTTAAGACACATAATAACAGCATCACCCATGAGAGTTGCAGGTATTTGGAAGAATTGAGTCATAAGTGCCTCTGGGAATAAGAAGGAAGGCAATTCTTAACTAAATGTTTTATAGTCCTGAAACAACACTGTGTACTTTTGCATATTAGTTACCAAACATAAGTAATAAATGTCTAGGGAGTTCCCCTTGTGGCACAGCAGAAATGAATCCGACCGTATCCATGAGGATGCAGTTCAATCCCGAGCTTCACTCAGTGGGTCAAGGATCCAGCGTTGCCATGAGCTGTGGTGTAGTTCGCAGATGAAGCTCAGATCCTGCATTGCTGTGACTGTGGTGTAGGCCGGCAGTTGTAGCTCCAATGATTCAACCCCAAGCTTGGGTGTTTCCATATGCCAAGGGTGTGGTCCTTAAAAATAAATAAATAAATGTCCAGGAAAAGCTAATTTCATGTTTTTCATCACTGAATAATGTTTACATAATGGAATTGAAACAAATATTTATACCAAAAGTCAGTTTTGGGTAGCAGAGGAAGTAGTTCCATGCAAGGAGCCAAAATTTAATTGCTTCACACTCTCAGAAAAAGCCATTCTTTAGAAATATTCCATTTCAAATCACTTAGGTTAGACCTGATGAAATTGCCAGTTTTGCATGAAACAAACAAAAAAAAATCAGAGTAACAATTTCAATAGTTCACCAGTAGAGACTATAATCCAGAAATCAAAAAATGTTATCTGATTTTTTCCATTATTCCTTATTTTTGTGTTCCACCTAATCTTCAAAGAAATTCTGCAAAGCAGAAACATTTTATTATCCCCGCTTTTCCATGACTTATCAAGACTACAAACTAAGCTTCTCTGTAGACAAGGCACCTCTCACTTGTGCACTGCTCTGCCTCCAAAAGGAAAGAATGGTCCCTTCAGAGACTGGGAGCACATTGTCCCTTGTGCTGTGTTTGGAATTTCCTCCACTGTTATTTGGTGAAACCTACAGAATTTTAACATCCTGAACAATGAATGTGTCCTCCACATGGAACACATTGGTTTATTTTGAAAGCTTTGAAAATTAGGTGGCTTTCTGATGCAGAGCCTTACTTATCTCTTCAGTTCTCTGTTGCCAGTTCTTTATTAGGGCTGTTCATAGACTTTGAGGATCTGGGTTATTCCTGGCCTCCATGACTCAGGGACAGCCCTGCTCCCTCTGCCATTCTTGTGCTAGAGAATTCCTATCCAGATTTCAAAGACTTAACCTTTTGAACTGAAGGCATCCAAAAAATTAGTAAAAGCTTGTAAGAAAAAAAAAAAGTAGTTTGAACACAACAAATTTTGAAGAGTGAGATGTAGAGAACCATTGTATTTAACTTGATAATAGGTAAGAATTTCATGTTCTGGTCAAGTTTCAGCATCAGCGAACAGATCTCACCTACCGCCTCCTAGGAGCGGTTCATCTTTCAGAAGATGGGAACCTTCTGACTACTCCCCTGACCTGACATGAACACCATGGACCCACATTTAATAGAGAAAAGACTTTCTCTATTAAATGTGGTACTGATGGCACGGTCACTCTCTGACACTTGTCTTAGTTACAGTGGGCAATGAAAAATCGTCTTGATCAAAAAGAAAACAAAAGTTTGCTGATGAGTAGAAGATCCCCCACTCGCATCCAAGGCGTCTCCAACAATCATCTACTTGATAGTTTATCGGCATTTGAATTTTTTTGCCTTCATTTATCCCAGGGCATATGACTCTTGAGAGTTCGGAAATGTATCTCAGCTCTTTATGTGTCAGGAATCTAAATACCCTCCATGAGAGAAGTAAGCAAGGTGAGACCAAGTCCAACATACTGTTTTTCATTTCCGCTTAACATGCACAAAAGGTAATACTTCCAGATAAACCTTGTTCCGAGGGAAATTTGACTCAGCACTTGTCCTCAGCATCTTTAGGCATCTTTTTCTTTCCTTTTTTTTTCTTAAGATCTCCCCTTTTGTTAGAAAGTAATGAGTGCTTGTCTAGGGCTGGGGGTATTTGGGGAGAAATAGCGACTGACAGCTAAGAGTTACATTTGCTTTTGTGGGTGATAAAAATATTCTAAAATTGTGGCACAACTTTGTGAACATATTAAAAACCCCTGAAGCACACATTTTAAATGAGTAAGCCATATGGCATGTGAATGATCTCAACAAAGCATACCTTTATGCTTTATTAAATAAAAATTTAATGAAAGGATAACAATGCAGTTCTTTAAAATGTGTTCTTTATCTGGTAAGCATATATCAGACATTGCATAAAAGTATATCCTCTTGCTACAAAAGAAATGTTTTTTAAAACCACAAAAACTCTGAGAAAATAAATAATCTTGAGTAATATACGTATTTGTTATTTATTCTTAGGGTATCAATAAAATTGACTTGATGTATGGCTGGTTAAAGTATCTGTCACTGTTAGAAATTTCTGTACCTTTTTTCTGTAGCTCTTGTCAAAAAATGCTTGAATAGCTACCCCCAAAACAGCATTTCAAAGTTTTTTTTAAATATTGACAATGAAAAAAGCAGAGAGGTTTGATATTCTCAAGTGTAAATAAAACTGTCTCTTTCATTTTGTGTGATTACTGCAATCACTTCAAAGCAGTAATAACTGGATACAAATGCAGTATCATTCCAAACAGTCAAATGTGTTCCAGAATGTCTGACAGCTCTAGAGCCTAACAACATTGATGTATAAATTGCCATTTACTTGTCATCAGCCTAAAGTACTAATCAGAGAGAACGCCAGATTCTTTA
Organism: Catagonus wagneri; assembly: GCA_004024745.2. Lineage (NCBI taxonomy): Eukaryota > Metazoa > Chordata > Mammalia > Artiodactyla > Tayassuidae > Catagonus > Catagonus wagneri. Next base: position 8,893,772 of record PVHT021183553.1, read on the forward strand.
AAAGATAATTTTGGTCCAGGATCCTGAATCTAGCGGAAGTCTTTTGCTTGGGGAAAGAAAGGAAGCAAATTTTCACTTTGAAAGGTGTTTGGATCAGCATTTTAATACCACCAAATTAAATGAGATCCTATCATCTCCACGTGGCCAGATGGCTGGCTGAATTGTTAGAAGCTGCTGAAAGAAGGAATTGGGTTTCTTCTAAGAAAAAGCATAAGTATACACTTGGTTACAATAAACATTCTAATGCCTAGATTTCAAAGGCCATTGGACATCATGTGTTTTTTTTGTTAGCATTTTCAAAACAGGATCTCCATAAGAATGCTTTCCTTGATAGATTGTAGCTGAATTCAGGAGAGATAAAAACACATCCAGCAGAGGAACTCAAAGATCCCGCATCCTGCTCTAAAGCCCCACTGTCACTTAGCCTCTTGCACAATGAATTGCCTTTTGTGAGAGCAATATGCAGTGGCATTTCTAAGCTGTTGCATTTGACTATCTGAACAGACCGAAATGTTGAATGAAATAAATACATGAAAAAATAAAACTGTTCGTTCTTGATATCCCTTTGAGCCTGACAGTCACCAGTTCTTTTTCTGTGGTTCAATTCGAAAAGTCAAACCTGAATTTTTACATGATGTATTAGTATTATTTTTATCCAACTTACTTTGTGTTGAAATAAAAATATTTATTAAATGTAGTTAACTCACAAAAGTTGCTATGAATTACAATCCCTTTGAAATTATTTATCCTTTCTTGTTCTACTAGAGTTTGAGGTTAACCTCTTTCAGTAGTTTTTCACCAAAATTCTTATATCACTATTGAATGTCATGTAAAATTTTATTTTTAAACCTCACCCTCCATTTATGAAACTGGACTTACAGGTAAAATAAATAATCAAGATTGCTTGACTAAATAATCCGTAATACTAAACCAAGAGTACAGTGTATTCCCTACAAACATTAAAATTATTACTAAATATGAAAATCTTTGAAGAATATTTTATTAGATTATTTAAAACCTAAAATCATGGGAGTTCCTGTCGTGGCACAGCAGAAATGGATCTGACTAGGAACCATAAGGTAGCGGGTTCAATCCCTGGCCTCGCTCAGTGGGTTAAGGATCCAGCGTTGCCATGAGCTGTGGTGTAGATCGCAGACACAGCTCTGATCCTGTGTTGCCGCAGCTGTGTGGCTGTGGCATAGGCCAGGAGCTGTAGCTCCAATTAGACCCGTAGCCTAGGAACCTCCATATGCTGTAGGCACGGCCCTAAAAATCCAAAAAACAAAAAATCTGAAATAATAAAGTGGCATCATTTTCTCAGTGGTATTTATTCCTACAACTTCTCGTTTAAAAGCATAATCATGACAGAAAAGAGGCACTTGAATTTCAAAGTTATGTACAACCACAAAAGTAGCCTTATAAAATAGTCAAGAAAAGAGATGCTTGTGTTTTCTTGGTAATGACGTGTTTCCATCTGCTTTGGCTGAGTATGTCTGTAGATGCTCTCAACAAGAACGTGTGCAGACAATATGGAATGTATTTTATGTGAGGAGAAGGATATTTCATTCCAAGAAAACCATTAATACCTTTTATGGGTATTTATTACCAACTATGCTTATCAACTTTTTGCCTATTTCTATTTTTTAGCAAATCCTTAGTCATAGCATAAAGAAGCCAATCTAAGTATTTTAAACAATATCAATAGCTGGATTAATATTAGTTCATTTAACTCTCCTATAACTTTTCTATTTCCTTATACCCTTGTTGGAAGAAAGTCTTGCAATAAATAAGTACAATACTCATTGCAACTATAAAAATTATTACATCTATCAGCTGTGACAGTGATGAAACTTTGTTCATGCATATATGTTTATCTAAAAGGATCTAATAAGCATCCATCAAATGCCAGGCTATGCTAAGCATTAAGAATATAGTGACGACCAGGACCTTCCCTCATGAACTGACAATCTAGTCAAGGCTGAAGGAAGTAAACTGTGTTCAAGAACAAAAGAAATAAAGTAAATACACATAATTTTATTTATTTATTTTTATTAAAGTATAGTTGATTTACAACATTGTGCCAATTTCTGCTCTACAGCAAAGTGATTCAGTCATGCATTCTTTTTTATACTATTTTCCATCGTGGTCCATCCCAGGAGATTGGATATAGTCCCCTGTGCTATACAGTAGGACCTCATTGCTTATCCATTCTAAATGTCATAGTTTGCATCTGCTAATCCCAAACTCCCAGTCCATCCCACTCCCTCCTCCCTCCCTCTTGGCAACCACAAGTCTGTTCTCTACATCTGTGAGTCTCTGTTTTTGTAGATTGGTTCGTTTGTGCCATATTTTAGATGCCACATATAGGTGATATCATGTGGTACTTGTCTTTCTCTTTCTGATTTACTTCACTTAATATGAGAATCTCTAGTTGCATCCCTGTTGCTGAGAATGGTATTATTTTGTTCTTTTTTATGGCTGAGTAATATTCTGTTGTATACATGTACCACACCTTCTTAATCCATTCTTCTGCCGATGGACATTTAGGTTGTTTCCATGTCTTGGCTATTTTGAATAGTGCTTCAGTGAACGCAGGGGTGCATGTACCTTTTTGAATTATAGTTTTGTCCAGATATATGCCCAGGAGTGTGACAGGTGGATCATATGGTAGTTCTATATTTAGTTTTCTGAGGAACCTCCATACTGTTTTCCATAGCAGTTAATCAGCAGTTAGCTCAACGTTGCTAATTATTAGAGAAATGTAAAACAAAACTACAATGAGGTACCACCTCACACCAGTCTTAATGACCATCATTAAGTCTACAAATAACAAATGTGGCAGAGTATGTCCAGAAAAGTGTACACACAAACTTTTAAAAAAAAATTCCCCCTCTTTCATTTGGCATATTTGAATTTGCACATTCAGGCATTTTACAGGTAACTTGATAACATCACTCCAGATTGAGTCAATACAAAGCACTTACATCTCATTCTTAATTGGCTATTGTTTCAGACACATAACCTCAGCCTCCCTGCCCACCACACTCTCTCTAGACCCTGAGGCACCTCTTTCAAGACACAGCCCATTAAACCATAATGACTAATCTCCCAGGCTTTAATATTGTAGTCACACATAACACTCACCCAAAGTCTTTAGAAATTTTAACTTCCCATTACCAAGTTTCCTTATGGCCGCCTATAATAACATGGGTGCAGTCTCACTTGTAAGGAGGGAAATAACTAATTCTAACTGATAGGTCTTCCTCAATTCTTAGTGCATTGGAAATGCATCACCTAATTATGATTTACTCTTCATTTGACTTTTTTTAAAAGTCTGCTGAATTGTTCCCAGAGTCTCACTGTGCAGAAATAGAGGCATTTTGTCCACTAACTTTGATCTTGCTCTGGAATTCCTCGAGAAAACTTCTTTGCCTTGGTCTTCACAGGCTCTGTCCTCCCCCCGTCCTCGCCTTGTGCATACAGAGCCTCTTACCATTACTCAGTGGGGAAAACCATCCATGCACTGTTTGTGCCATTTTCCCTCTTCTGCTTTTAAATGTGTCCTGCCTGCCTTCCGAGCTCACCTTAAACCCAGCACCTCTGAGATGCCAATTGTTATTGGTCCCATTTTCCCAACGTCCTTTGCCAGCACACGGGCCTGCCACTCCTGTAACACTTCATGTTCACCATTTTAGGAATGTGTTCTGTGCAGACCATACATTCCTGAGAGTGAGAAGAATACCTGTTTGTTTTCTCAGCATCCAGCACCAAGCCCATATGCCCCGAGCAAAGCATTTTGCCCCCTCGGTCAGCAGCTGCAGTTCCTATTCGACCCCTAGCCTGGGAATTTCCATAAAATTCCTAAGGGAAGTCCTAAAAGAAATAAATAAAAAAAAAAAAAAGAATAAAAACCTTTGCATGACTTTTAGCAAAATATTGTAAAAATATTGTAAAAATATTGTAAAACTTCATTTGCATGACCTCCTTTAACATGAAGCTTCCAAGACCTTATTCTTATTCTTTTTTTTTTTTTTTGTCTTTTTAGGGCTGCACCTGCAGCAAATGGAAGTTCCCAGGCTAGGGGTCAGATCAGAGCTGCAGCTGCTGGCCTACACCACAGCCACAGCGATGCCAGTTTCAAGCCGCATCTGCGACCTACACTGCTGCTCAAGGCAACGCTGGGTTCTTAACCCACTGAGCAAGGCCAGGGATTGAACCTGCGTCCTCATGGTTACTAGCCAGGTTCCTTACCACTGAGCCATGGGAACTCTCAAGGCCTTATTTCTAACACTTCTCTTTCGCCAGGACTTTGCTGTAGCCAGAGTCTGTCTCTGTTTCACTACAGTCTGCTGCACTTTCTTGTCTCCAAGTATTACCCGTGCTATCTGACCTCACAGGGATATCAGCCCCTTTCCTTAGCCAGCAAAATCCTGTTCATATCTCAAGAACATATCTTGCCTTTTTGAATCTTTTCTCAAAAGTCTCTTCTCCCCTTCCCCACCTGATGGCCACAATCTTTTTCTCTTTTTTTTAAGCTATGCAGTGTGTTTAAGTTATAGCAATTCTTTTATTGTTGCTCTATATTATTATTTAATCTTGTAGCTACTGTTTTATACTCTTACTTATTCAGACACTTATTTAAGGTAGGTAAAAAAGAGGCATACTCACAAGATTGAATACATTCAAATTAAAACAGGGAGACACAGAGAAATCCATTGGTTGAATATGATATGAAAATTAGGTGGAAAAGGGAGCAGGAACCGAGAGGAAAGAGGGGAATAGAAAAAGTGTTTGCTGCAATTATAAATAGAGGTCGAGAATATTGCAAGTCTTTTTCCTATTTCATGAGAGTCAACAACGTTTTAAAAACCTAAAGATTCTGTTGGTTCAGTTACACTGGCTCTCATACAAAGAGGCTTTGTTCTGTTTGTCGGGCCCTGAAAGGCAGAGAACATTTAATGGGATCAGTGGGGATCATAAGTAGGATGTTGGAGATCCATGTGGAAGCCCAAAGGTAAGATCACCATTTCTATGCCAGATCAACTCTGCAAAATCTGTACGTCTCTGTAATCACTTGCCCCAAACTAATTCCTGCTTTCTTCTGAAAGGGCTGTCAGGCTTTCTGGTTCGTTGATGGTATTTTCCTGCTTTCCCAGGTCTGTTTCGTGAACCTGGATGTGAACAAGGATGCATGCAGCACGGAGCACCTGCAGCAGGTAACACTGGAACTGCACTCTCTGAGAGCTCCCTTCAAGGTCTAGCTGTGCTAATGGATGAGAGAACCAATAGGACTTCACTGTAAATGATGCTCATTTTGTAGGAGATGTTTTAAGTGAATGGTTTCATCACAGCCCATCTCCCTACCCCCTTTCCTGCCACTTCCCTAAGAAGTTTGCCCTCCTTATTTTTGCAAAAAGACCCTGCTGCAAAAATGGACCCTGCTGGCGCTTTCTCCTTCCCACCAAAGCCTTAGAATGGCTTTTTCAACTCTCCCTTTCTCCGCCCTCAAACACACTGTCTGTGATGACTTTTCAGGGTTTTTCCAGATCCCGTTTGATAGCGGTCAGTCTTTCCCTCAGGCTCTCAGGTTTGCTCCTTCCAGCTACTGTCATCAAGTTTTCTGTCTAACCTCACTTTCACAACACTCCACTCAACTGAGCCTCAAAGTTTTTGCACTCTACAGCAGCCAGATATTCCAAGATCATCCAAGGCTGTGAGGGTTCTGTTGTAAATTCTTGACAACATACAAAAACTTGAAGACCTGGGAGTTCCTGCTGTGGCTCAGCAGCAACGAACCCAACTAGTATCCATGAAGACAAGGGTTCAATCCCTGGCCTCGCTCAGTGGGTTAGGGATACAGCGCTGCCATGAGCTGTGGTGTAGGTCGCAGACACAGCTTGGATCAATGTTACCGTGGCTGGGGTACAGACCGGCAGCTGCAGCTCCAATTTGACCCCTAGTCTGGGAACTTCCATATGCTATAGCTGGGGCCGGAAAAAGACAAAAACAAAAAAACTTAAAGAGCCACTCAATCCTTTGAACCTGAGCCTGTGGGTTTTAGTGGGAAGAATAAATTACTATGATATGATTATCATTTCATGCCCAAAGCTGAAGATGGTTTGATTTCACTCTTTGGGGTAACACTGTTTAATGTATAATAGCCCTCCATTTGCAACTTGAATATCAGAGTGTAGTTGATCTGCAATTACTCAGTTACTCCTGTAAATTTTTTTTCTTGACCATGCTATACCTGAAACTTCTCAAACTCAATTGCCCATACAGATTATTTATTATAAATTTCCACTGAGCTCCAAATATCACTCATCTGTGCAATACTGGAGAGAGCTTCAAAAGAAATGATACATATAACTTCATTTGATGAAATTGTTGTGCAGAGTCCATCAAAGAGAGAGCAGGAAGAACCAAAGCAAGCTGGCATCTTAAAAACTGTGTGTTTATGGGGCAGCAGTTTAGGGATCTGACGTTCTCACTGCAGTGGCTCAGGTCGCTGCTACAGCATGAGTTCAATTCCTAACCGAGAAACTTCCATGTGCTGGATTGTGTGTTTCCTTCAAACTTTGCAACATAGAAAAGATGCACTGTAACTTACAGCACTTTTCCCTACTCTTGTTTCTCCAATTGATGTGATCTTCATGGAGACAAAAATGTTTCAGCAGTAACTTTTGGGACAGGTATTACAATATTTACATATGCAAATAGGTGACAAATATTAATGTTTAAATATATGTGAAATGGAAATTTGTCAATATTATGAAAATTACATTTTTAAAGTCTATCAAATTCATGTGTAAATGTGTATTTATAATTAATATGTGCTACGTAGGAATCTGGCTCCTGTTCTCAAGTTTTGATATTCTTTTTTTTGATATATAAAAAAAGTATAAATGCCTACTACAATAAAACATTAAAGGAAAAAAAAGAACAGTGTATTTAAAGAATTTACTAGTGATTTGAAAGAGTTTTATGGTGTGCCTAAGGGCATATGTAAATTGATTTAGCTACATGAAGTTGTTCAATGTACTAACCTTCTCTGATTTCCTTTTTACTTGTGTGTAAAAAGGAAAATAACAGTGGCACCTAATCCATATAGGGCTGCTGTAAGGATGGAATGTAGTAATATAACATATGCGAAGTCCTTAATGTGGTGCCTTGTACATACAGAAAAATCAATGTTAATACTATTTTATTGTTCATATTATTATCATTGGCCTTATTAGAACACATAACTACTAGTCAATGTGATACTTATTCAAGGGCTTAAAAGTAAAAAAAGACTTAAGCTAATATATATACCTCTGAAGTCACAGTAATCATTGTTTACCTTGGGAAATTTAGAACTAAAAATTTCTAAATCTTCATGTTTGGTAAGTTTTCTATTCCAGTCTAAACCTTTATGCTTCAATTTTACACAGTCTCTTCTAGTAACTATCTGGTAGGCTAAGCAATCTATAGTATGAGTAGTTATAGGAATATATTATTTAGCGAGTGAAGTAATTTGGGGGTAGTATTTTGGAAGTGAATAAAAATCACCAAAACTAATAAAGATTATTGCTCTACAGAAATTGGTCAGTGTTTCACCAGATCTTCCAAAACTTATCAGCTCCATGAATGTCCAACAGCCAAAAGAAAATGAAATTGTCCTCCTAAGTGGGTTAACATCTGGGAATCTCCAGACAGATTTTGAAGTTTCACAGGTAAGAAATATAAGCTCTTGATAAACCATCCATTAGCAATAAATTACCTGCGATCAGCTCTTGGTACAAATTAGTATGAGATCCAAGTAGATACTATACATAAACTCCCATAGCATAAGAATAAAAAAAGTCTTTTTATTCAAGAATATGCCCTGGAAGTTCCCCTTGTGGTGCAGCGGAAACGAATCCAACTAGGTACCATGAGATTGTGGGTTCCATCCCTGGCCTCACTGGGTGGGTTAAGGATCCAGCGTTGGCTGTGAGCAGACGTGGATCAGATCCCAGCTTGCTGTCTGTGGGGTAGGCCAGCAGCTGCAATTCTGATGGAACCCCTAGCCTGGGAACTTCCACAAACAAACAAAAACAAAAAAAAAGCAATGTTAGAACAAGGCTGAATTATCTTTCTATTCTCTCTAGAGAAAATGATTTTATAAAGCTGCTTTTATATGAAGAGGTGATCAAAGTATAGAGTCCAAAGTGTAGGGAAAAAGGTATCATAGAGGTTTACCAGGCAGCATATTATAGTTACCAAAAGGATCCCAGGTGGCTGTGGCTGTGGCTGTGGCTGGCAGCTAAAGCTCTGATTAGACTCTAGCCTGGAAACTTCCATATGCCGTGGGTGCGGCCCCAAAAAGCAAAAAAAAAAAAAAAAAAAAAAAAGGCTTGACTTGTAATTCTCTTAAATATTGCCGAATTTCCCTTACATCAACTTTCAACATATCTTCTCAACTTCATGGTGCAAAATCGCATTTAAACTAGAGCAGACATAAGCATTAAGCATTAGATGGGTAGCTTGGTTTTCTACAAGTCTACTGGATAATCCAAAACATAATTGTCTTCTGTTTCATAATTGAACAAAGCAAAATTCTGATTCGTACCATATGGTCCCAGAATCGCTCAACTTTTTCTTTCTAGGTGTTATTTATTTCTTAGGATATAACAAATCAGCCAAGCTAATAAGTACAGGAGAGCAGTTCCAAAGATGGAAATGGAGTTTTCTAGATGCCAAAACGAAATTCTCAGAAGAAAAAAATGTTACCAAAAGTAAAATAGGAATTAAAATACTATTACTATTATTCACCCTACTAGTGTCCATTGTTATTGGATGAATCATTATTATAACACTGAAGAAAACTTTAAAATTGTACATTGTTTAACCAATTTACAGAAAAATACATAAAAGATTTCTAAAGACACACTGTATAAAATATTGCAAATTTTCTCAAATAAGTTATGCTGATAGTTATAGCTACAGGTTAAAATAATGAGCATTTCCCCCCAAAATTGTTCTTCCTTGGGTTTTAGTTTCACTGGAAAATGTTTAAATCTTCTTTTATTCTTTAATCCTTAAAAATATCAAAAACATTCAGAAGCCCACCCACTACTTCTTTCTGTACTCCAGATGCTTAGTGAAAATCTACACACAGCCCGTTACAATTTGCTCCTCAAGACTAGAATAAAATTCTTTCCAACCTAATAGCACATTTCCTCAATTGTTTGAAAAAAGAATACAGAAATGCCCCCTCTTTATATTACGCCAAACCATGATAACCAAAATTAATTTTCAGACCTGAGTTTTAAGAGCATTTCAGGACTGTTGGTATTTCTAATGAAGCAAAACAGAAAACTGGCTTAAGCCCAAAGAGAATTGTACTGTCTCATGTAAATGAAAAATTCAGTGACTAGATTAGATACAAGAACTTGAACGATGTCATTGGAACATGGATTTTCTTTTGTTGCTTCTTTCTTCTGTTTCTTTTCCTATGTTTTTTTTTTTCCCTGTTTTACTCCCTCATTAGACAAGCTCTTCCTGCAAAGAGACGATGTCCCTTTAGAGAGCAATGTCCCCGAGTAGAGCAAGAACAAGTGATTGTCTCTTGCAGGTAACGGCAAGCAAAAGTCTCATGCTGTGCTACTGGCCAGCATGGGTCACATACTAATCACTAAGGCCTGATAAAGCATCCTTCTGATAGACCAAACCTGAGTCACATGATCACCATTGTGGCGGAGGTGAATTAGTTTCATGTGAATCACTTGGACCATGAGTGGGCTGGAAAATGGCACTTCATAGGGTAAGAGGACCAGAAGAAAGGTGAACGATGTTGGGTCATGAGAGTAACACAAACGTTCATTGGGGGTTGGGGAGAATTGAACTGCCCAGGACTCATTAACGATCATCCATCAAAAAAACATGTTCAAAATTCCACACATATTCATAGGACCTGTCAAGAACTGCATGTGAACTACAGCATTCTTAAACATTCTCGTACCTCTTTATTCCAAGAGCTCCATCACTTTCTATGTATCATACACCTCACCCTTTTTGAAGTCTCCCAAAGGTCTACATCATTTTATAGGTGATGCAATCCAGATGTTTTTAAAAATCAACAACATATATACAATGGACTATTACTTAGCCATAAAAAAGAATGAAATACTGCCATTTGCAGCAGCACCATGGATGGAATTAGTGTTTCTCAATAACAAACTTATTGTTACCAAAAGGGAATTGTGAGGGAAAGGGATAAATTAGGAGTTTGAGATTAACATATACACACTGCTATAAATAAAATTGATTACTTACAAGGACCTACTATATAGCACAGGGAACTCAGTATTCTGTAATAGCCTATATGGAAAAAGAACCTGAAAAGAATGGAGATTATATATATATATATGTATATATATATCTGATTCACTTTGCTGTACATCTGAAATCAACATAATATTGTAAATCAACTATACCCCAATAAAATTTAATTTAAAAAAAATTAAAAGTTGGAGCAGCATGACAATGCCAAATTCCATCTTAATCAAACATAGTGAGTACTTCATTTTTAGGCAAAGTCTTAGTTTGACCACCATGCTCCGTTAAAGCTGGTTACCTGCTAATCCATAAGTAAGGATGGGGGTCTCAGAGGTTAATTGGGGAAATCTAAATACACCCTAAAGGCATGACTCAAGTTTCCACAGACCCTGAAAAGAAGGGAATTAGCAGGCTGCTAAGTGCCCTGGACCTAGGAAATTGCAACACCAAAGAAGATTTTTGATGGTCAGCCTAAAATTTTCAGTAGCCCAGATAAAATTTTAACATTAATTTCTCATTCTACAAAATGGAGAATTCAAAAAATGAAAAACAAAACAAAAAACCCTTTTTCTCCATTCTCAAACACCACTCATAGTGATTTAATGAAATAATACGGAAAGCATTTTTTCTGTATTAAAAAAATGAAAGAAGGTGAAGTAGAAAGAAAATGTTATTTAAAATACAGTAAGGTACTGGGATGAGGTACTTAGAACACCAAGAGAAACCATTTATTTCATTTACAAACTAGCGAGACTCCCTTGGACAAGGAAAAGTACAATGTTGTTGCTAGGATAATGTAGAGAGTGTCTTTCCTGCTTCCTGAGGAGTTTTATTTTCTGTGAATAGTTTTCTCTTTGCTTATTCGTCTTTGTGTTTTATACATCAGCAAATAATGACTATTGTTTTCTTATACTGCTGTATTAGTTTACAATTAAGTTATACTGTTGCTGAAATGTAAGAAAATATTCATAACGTCCTTCATTAACGTGTTCATTCATTCAGCAAATATTTATTATACACCAGATGTCGAGTATATAGTGATAAATAAATCTGACATCTTGCTTTCATGGAGCTACTAACAGTCTGGTACTCTCTCAAACTTCATTTTTTGTGAATAATATATATACACACACACACACAGATATACACATACACACTCACACGGAGCTACCCACATCTCAAAAGACTGATGAATATATATCAGTGAGCAGCAAGGCATTACAGCAATTATCTTTCCCTTCCTCAGACTGATACCAGAGTGAGTCCTCACTCTTTGGGGCAATCACAGGTCCTTTGTGAATTTCATAAAAGATACAGGCCAGTATTTCTCAAATGTCAATGCGTGTGTCAATCACCAAAGGATTCCTTGAAAATGCAGATTCTGATTTAGTAGATCTGTGGTGGAGCCTGAGGTTATGCATTTCTAACAAGCTCCCATGTGATGCTGAGGCTACTAGTACACAACCAGCATGGTGAAAAGCAAGGCTAAGGACCATCTTCTTTGATGATAGACCTAAGCACATAAGCACATAGTTAAATTCTATTTCTGAGCCCCCTAGGAACCCTTGAATTCCTTAAAGAATGATTAAATTTTTCATTTCAAAATCATCTGCCCTAGAATTCGTGTAATTGTATTATTCAGTCGAGAGACTGATAAATGATATTTATGTCAGAAAAAGGTATCCTGCTCTCAGAAATACAGTATGACCGTCTATGTGGTGCCTTCCTTTGCATATACACATACTTACCACTTGCATACATGTACATTCAGACTCAAGAATTCCAAAATGGTAGGTCCCGTCGTGGCTCAGCAGTTAACAGACCCAACTAGTATCCATGAGGACGTGAGTTCGATCCCTGGCCTCTCTTGGTGGGTTAAGGATGTGGCATTGCTGTGAGCCATGGCGTAGGTCGCAGACATAGCTTGGATCCACCATATCTATGGCTGTGGTGTAGGCTAGCAGCTATAGTTCCAACTGGACCCCTAGCCTGGGAACCTCCTTAGACCACCGGTGCAGCTCTGAAAAGACAAAAAGACCAAAAAAATAAAAAATAAAAAGAATTCCAGAATGGCATGTTAACTAGGATTAGACCTCATTAACTCCAACCATGGATAGGCATATGATTTAAATAATTCTTTTTATAAGGTGAACCTTTAGACATAAAATATTTCCCCAAACATTTCAAATTCCACTTTGAGATCCATTTACTTAGCTTCCTCCTGACCACTAATCATTATTGTTTCCATTCAAAGAATGTTCCCTAAAAATTACTACAAATCAGTATATTGTTATTTAGTAGCAATATGCACAGATGATTGAAAATGTTTTATTGTTCTTCTAATGAGTAACACTGTGAATAGTGGAAATGCGTAGTGGAGATTGGGGAGATGGTTTGTACCCCTAAAACGGAGCTGAATCAACAGGTCTCGGTGGGACACATCTAATAATTTGGGCTTCCTTCGCTGCTGTCTCCAACCAGTGGTCTTTAGAGAGAATTCATCCATTTCCAGTAGATTTCTCAAAAATCTTATTTCTGGCTGCTTCTTCAGATGAGGACTACAAATGAAAAAATGTTTAACTGTAGTTGTTAGAATAGTCACTATCCATCTGAAAAACTGGCAGAATTTTTTTACTGAATATCACCAAGGGCAGAAAAGATACTGATCTGAGAAGCTGGGACTCAATTTCATCAAGAGTAGCACCCAAGACAGCCTTCCTTAAACATTACCCTCAGTCTAATTAAACTTTAGACAGCCCTCTTGCTGACCCTCCATTTTCTCAGAACATTTACTTTGGAAAACTTATTATTATAAATTCTTTCTCTGCCCCATTGAGATATAAATCGTTTGAAGAGCCTTTTGTCAGTTTTACAACCTAAGAAGGTCTTTCTCAAGGATGTAGGACCCATCTCTTTGAAATGCAATCATCAAAAAATTTCATGGCTCTGTATCTGTGAAAGAGTGGGAGCCTGACTTCTGTGGGCACTTTGCTCCCATCTGCAAAACTACCTCCAGCCACGAAGATATAAGAAAGTTTAATTCTCCTTAGCAAACACAGACGGACTTAAAACCTCCTATACCAGCTCTTAAAATTCCTATCGATTGTCTTTTGTTTCAGTGGAGTTGTGCTCCAACTCGGTTTTGGGCTCTCCTGTTTTAAAACCTTTGGATAAGGTCTTCCGTGCCTGCTAAATTTTGTCCAGTGCAATTTTTGCTTTGATGGGAAAGAACAAAAATATGTGATTACAACTAGTGTATTTTCCGTAAGTCAAACTCTCTAGTTGGTACCCTGTGTTCCCAAGCATCATACGAATTTTTTTCAAGCAGTTCCTCAGCATAAACCCAGAAGATATTTCAAATATTTTAACGAGAGAGACTGACCAAAGAAGAAAGGTCAGAAGCAATCATTTTATATTTTCTCTTTTAACAAATGCCTTTTTCTCTCCCTGCTTTTAGTGTCCTTGGCTGTCAGATATCTGCTTGGTCCAGTGTGCAAGAGGGAACAGACCAAACAGTACCAACTGCATCATCTTTGAAATCAATAAATTTTTGATTGGTCTGGAACTGGTGCAGGAGCGGCAACTCCACCTGGAAACAAACGTCCTAAAAGTGGAGGATGACACAAACTGTTCCTTGTCTTCAATCGAGGAAGACTTTCTCACCGCCTCTGAACACTTGGAGGAAGAAAGCGAAGTGGAAGAATATAGGAATGGTGAGAACTTTCCAATAAAAGGAATGTGCATCTTGAAATGAGTCACCCTATAAAAACGTCTGGGTGAAATTTCAGGAACGTTTCAGAGCATGTCAGTTTGGCTGACTCATCATAACCTTCCCTTCCTGAGTTTATGGAGGGAGAGAGGATAAGAAAACACTAGTGGGCACGCTGACTGATGCACTTTAACAGACTTAAAGGCTAGGTGGCCCCATTCTCCCTAATGGAGCCTTAGGGATGAAGAAGGAAATCTTTGTGTTTTCAAACAAAATCCTCCTGCCTGACACTCGGAGGAAAGTTAACTTCCCCCAGCTTTCCATTAAAGCCATCTATTAGTGGAAGCTGAGTTAGACTGGCCTGAATCCCAGCACTGCCTCTTTGAGGCTGTGAAAACTGAGGCCAGTTATCTCCTCTTTCTGAGCCCCACTTTCCTTATCCACAATTTGGGAGGATTACAGTGTCCTTGGCACTCATATTTATTATATTTAGCTATATATCTATGTTATATTTAACCATATGTGTTTATTATACTTGTTTATTATTGTTGTGAGAACAAAAGGAAATAACCCAGGAATGTGCTTAGTATTCATTTACTCATTCTTTCTTTTAACTCATTTATAAGCTCAGTGAACCTTGGGTGTTTTATTCTCCACCTGCAAGGAATGCCCCAGATTCTGTTGCCACTCTCCTGGGGGCAAGTTCTAGGCCAACTTCAGAGTAACTCCTTCAACAAGGCCCACTGTTTAGGTGGCCCGAACATCCTGTCTCCTCCCTCTATAGCCACTGGGAAGGTACAAGACACAACTTTCTGGGTTATTTTCTCCCTGAAGCCTGGTGACCAGCCCTCGGCCCCCAAAAGCCCTCCCCCACCCTGAAAGCTATTTTGTAATCCACACTGAAAGCTATTTTGTTGAGTGGGCGTCCGTGACAAAACCCCAAAGCCTTTTCTGATTCATTCTTCTTTTTTTCTTTTTTTGTCTTTTTGCCTTTTATGTAGGGCCGCACCCGCGGCATATGGAGGTTCCCAGGCTAGGGGTCTGACAGGAGCTGTAGCTGCCGGCCTACACCACAGCCACAGCAACGCAGGATCCAAGCTGCATCTGAGACCTACACCACAGCTCAGGGCAACGCCGGATCCTTAACCCACTGAGAAAGGCCAGGGATCGAACCCGCAACCTCATGGTTTAGTCAGATTCGTTAACCACTGAGCCACGACGGGAACTCCAGATTCATTCTTCTTGAAGAAACATTCAAAATGCTATTTTCAAAAGAAAAAAAGATACCTGATGCTTTAAGTCATTTTTAGGAGGCAAATATTATTTTAGACGCATTGGAACTAAAAAATCATAGTGGGTGGTTCCTACTGTGGTGCGATAGGATCAGTGGCACCTTGGCAGCCTGGGGACGCAGGCTCGATCCCTGGCCCGGCACAGTAGGTTAAGAATCCAGCATTACCACAGCTGTGGTTTAGGTCACAACTGCAACTCGGATCTGATCCCTGGCCCAGGAGTTCCTTATGCCACAGGGCGGCAAAAAAAAAAGGAAAAAAATTAAAAAATAATAGTGGTTCTCATTTTCTCTTGACTAGGTTATGAAAATATAAATGTCTCAGCCAATGTTTTGGAAAATAAAGAGACAAAGGAAGCTACTCAGGAGGAAGGGCATTACAAGGAAAAGTTACTTTACACGTTGGAAGACAAATACATTAGCAAATATCAGACACCACTGATTAAAACAGAAGGCTCTCTGGGGATAGAGGCAGAAGATACAACCTGGCAGAGTCTAGACCCCTCAGCCAAGCCATCAGAGTGGAAAGGTGAAGCTGTGGGGAATGAGAGGTCAACCCCAAACTATTATTCTTCAGAAAATTTTCAAGGTCAAGAGGGACAATCACATAATGCTTGTTTCTCAAGGATGGTTAAGAAAGATGGACTTTCTGCATGTGGTACTTTCTCTGAAAATGAGAGCAGTTTAGACCCAAGAGACCATCAAGGCAGCACAGCCTCTCTTCTTCCTGTACAAGACGCAGAAGCCACAACGGGCGAGTATGCGACGAATTTAGCAGAATCCGTGCTGCAAGATGCATTTATTCGATTATCTCAGTCTCAGCCCACCCTTCCCCAGGAATCTGCAGTCAGTGTTTCCGCAAGAAGTGCTCTGCTCCCCGGTAGCTATTCCACAAAAGATACTGTGGTCCCTCGGTCGTGGAATGACCTCCCCAAAATCGTCATTGTGCAGAGTCCAGATGGCAGTGACGCTGGCCCTGAGCCAGGTATCTCCTCGTGGCCCGAGATGGAAGTCACTGTTGAAACCTCAGGCATCTTCTCTGGAGAGAACTCCAGCCGACCCCCCCAGAGTGCTCTCGAAGTAGCATTAGCTTGTGCGGCCACTGTGATTGGAACCATTTCCAGTCCACAGGCCACAGAAAGGCTCAGAATGGAGCAAGAATCTTTCATTGCAAACCATCCCCTGGGAGGCAGTGAACTAGTGCAAACTCAAGCAACCCGAGTACTCAGGGAACCCTCCCTCAGTGAATACTCCTTTCCGACTGCTTTATGTGGCATGACTCAGGTAGCGAGTGCCGTTGCTGTCTGTGGCCTGGGTGAAACAGGAGAGGTGAAGTGCCCTGTGGCTTCAAGTGGCTTCCTGTCTGCAGCTGAGGCCTCTGTAGCAGTCCCCCCACTAGGTGATTTAGCGGCAGGGAAGAGCATGGAGCTGGGAAATGAAGCCATTGCAGAGGCACTGCTCAAGGAGGCCACTCTGGTCTTAACGAGACCTAATGTCTACAGCAGCATCGGAGACCTCATGGAATCAGTGAACAGCAGAATTATAGAAACCGTTTCAAAGCCTCAGACCTTGTGCTCAGAAAACATCCTTGGGAATGAACTGGCCCAGACCCTGTCCAGTGTTATCCTGAAGCATTCCATTGATGAAGTTCACCAGAAGAAGAAAATAATTGACCCTGACAGTGACAGGCATTCATCTGAAATCCTGGGCACATTAATGGAAAGTGCAAATCAGCTGCTCTTTGATGTGATATGCTTCACGTTCAAGAAGATGAGCCACCTTGCGCAGTTTGGAGAATGGTCCACCTTCCTTTCTAAGGAGACCATTCAAAGGAAAGAAATCATACTAGACTTTCAGCCAACTGATCAAGCCATCGATCGCGAATGGACAAGAGCCGCTGAATACTCCAGCGGACATCCACTTAGCAACCTGCATAGTAACTGTCTTGTTGGCAATGATATTGTAGACGACTGGCATCTGAAGCAAGATAGCAAGGCCATGGTGAAGCCAGCCCTTTTCCAGAACCCTGCACTGCAAACTGAATCGTCCTGTAGTCCCAGACTGCCTGCTAAAATTTCCTCCAAGGAAATAAACTTGAAAGGAAAGGTGGAGGTAGATACAAAAACCCCTCATCAATCACCCAGCCACAGTGGGAATGTATGCAGAGCCCCTTCAGAGGGAGGAATGACACCAACAATTAGTAAAAACAGCAGCAGTTCCCAGGAAGCTGAAGACAGCATCAATCCAAATGCCCAAGAAAAGTACAACAGTGCCTCACTTCTAAGCAATGAAGTTCAAGTTAACCTGGCTTTGTTAGAGAATGATTTGCGGCTTCCTGCTCAATCCATGCTGCAGGCAAAACAGGCAGACATATACTGCATTGCAGACTTCGCAGAAGAATTAGCAGAGACGATCGTCTCCATGGCAACCGAAATCGCAGCGATTTGCCTTGACAACTCCAATGGAAAGCAACCCTGGTTCTGTGCATGGAAAAGAGGAAATGACTTTCTGCTTACCCCGAACATCTCCTGCCTATCCTTGAAGAGGAAGAAGGAGAGCCAGGCCAACGGGGCCACTGCGAGGAAACACAAGCCACCACGACTCAGCGAGATCAAGAGGAAAACAGATGAGCACCCGGAGCTGAAAGAGAAGCTGATGAACAGAGTGGTGGACGAATCGATGAACCTTGAGGATATCCCAGATTCTGTCAGTGTTTTTGCAAACGAAGTAGCAGCCAGGATCATGAACCTCACAGAGTTTTCCCTGGTAGATGGGGTCTGGCAAGCCCAGAGCTACTCCCGGGGCCGGCTGCTCAGTGGAGACAGGTGGAACAGGCTGAAGGCCTCCAGCTGTGAAAGCATCCCGGAGGAGGATTCCAACGACAGGGCCTATGTGAACAGCCTGGGTTTGATGAGTGCCCTCAGTCAGTCCGTTAGCAGGGCCAGCTCTGTCTCCAAGCAGTCCAGCTGTGAGAGCATCACGGATGAGTTTTCCAGGTTCATGGTCAACCAGATGGAAAATGAAGGAAGAGGCTTTGAGTTACTGCTGGATTACTATGCAGGCAAGAATGCCAGCAGCATTCTCAGCTCAGCCATGCAGCAGGCCTGCTGGAAGAATGAGCATCTCACTGTAAGGCCAAGCTGTCCCTCAAAACAGTCCAGCACCGAAAGCATCACTGAGGAGTTCTACAGGTACATGTTGAGGGACCTTGAACGTGAAAGCAGAGACAGCCCCTCCTCCAGACGGGGCAGCCAAGACTGGACTACTGGTTTGCTGTCACCGTCCCTGCGGTCCCCGTTGTGTCCCAGACAGTCATCCATGCCAGATAGCAGATCCTTGGGCGCCCGATTGACGGTGAACGTGCCCATCAAAGCCAACTCCTTAGACAGCTTTGCTCAAAACAGCCAGCAAGACTTCGTCAGCGTGCAGCCTGTCCGCGGTGCTTCCTCCTCGGGTCTCTGCAAATCAGACTCTTGTTTGTATCGAAGAGGGGGAGCGGACCAGATCACAAACATGCTGATCCACGAGACGTGGGCAAACTCCATCGAGGCCCTCATGCGGAAGAACAAAATTATAGTGGATGACACCCAGGCCGCCGAGGCTGAGTCGGCTTCTGATGGCGCGGCCTCGCAGGTGGAGAAGTGTGCGAGCACATTAGCTTTGGGCAGAGTGCAAAGTGGATCAACTCTTCTGGTCCAGGAGTCCGCTGATTACCCGAGGAAAAATTCTATCTCGGAAAGCAAGCACCCCCCGGCGTCGGCTCCCAGCAAAGCGGTTCTTCTGACAAGTCGCCACAGTTTAGATTCTAAAAAGGAAGCTTCCTCCTGCCAGGACGCTGTCCCTCCAAGGCACGCCAGGCGATCGCTTTGCTCAAGGGAAGTGCCTTTAATTCAGATCGAAACAGATCAGAGAGAAGATTGTGCTGAAGAACCGGAACCCGTCCTTTCAGAAAGCGTCCCTTCCAAAAGCAAAGAAGCGGAACAGGGTTGGAAACAGGTCCCAGACACGACGAGGGGTGGAGACACTGCTGCGCGTGCCTGCCAGAACCCTAGGTGAGTGAATGATCTCTTCCACAGGGTTCCGGAGACCGGAGTTTGCATCTTAATCTATGCCTTAGGGATCTATTAATGCAAGAACTGAATTCCTGAGATACTAAATGACCTCCCTGAGTTCATAGGCCTTCTAACAGAAAGACGGAAGTAATTTTTTAAAATTTCGAAAACGTATTAAATGTATGTACATAATAGAAGAAAGGAAGTATCATTCGCCCCATTAAAATTAATCCCCCATTGCGTGCTACCTTTTGAAATTAATTCATGGCAATTTTCAAGCCAGGGAGAGAGAGAAAGAGAGAGAGAGAGAGAGAGAGAGAGAGAGAGAGAGAGAAAATTACCTTAACTTGTCTATTTGAAAAAAAAAGTTAAATTTAAATAAATTTTAGTATTGGAATCTGACATTAAATATTTTGATATCAGATTTCTCTGGGGTCTCCCCTTTCAGGTTTTTCCTTTTTGTCTCCTTCTAAAGATCTTTGCAAGGACACTGCCTCCCACAGTGCTGGCCCTTCAGATGCACCGTATAATCATGGTAGCAGCAGTGCAAAACAATACTGGAGTGTTGTTATTTCAGGAGTTCTTTTCCAGAAATTGTAATGTAGGTGACAGTGTATTTTGAATTTGGGGCAAGGTAATTATTTCTCTCAGGCTGCTTAAAGAGGTGTAGGTTTCTTTTACACCAGCCATTTTCTGGCTCAAATTCATAGGGTTCTTGAATATGAGACCACTGTATCATTTACAAATTGGGGTTCTACAGTTCAAGTTTTAAAAAACCGCTGAAGGAAACAAAGACAAAAACCAATCTACTGGCCTTGGAAAATATAAATTGAGAAATAGCTTGTGTAGTCTTTTCAGAGACACCCACTTATCATACAAACACTTGTGATTTTTGGAAGGTTAACTGCAACACACAAGTTGAACACAGCCTTCCTCAAATTTCATCCGCTCTCAAAAGTGCCCAATACCTTCCCACCCTTATTGGGAACCAAAAGGGATCTGTCTTCAGGTACTAAGGCTTCCCATCACTGTAAAGAACCTTAAAAAATAAATAAAGCATCTTTTTAAGGGACAGGTTTTGGGAGGTCTAGGTACACTTGGGTATTTCCTTCTTAGCTACTTAGCTGACTTAGCTTTCCATTTGGATGAGGTCTTAGAAGAATGCAGTGGGAAGAAAGCATGAAAACTTACAAGCAAAAGAACATGAACTTAAACCAAAGGAAATATAGGCCAAGTGGACTAAGAAGACAAGTTCTTATATAACAGTGACTCTCCAGGTATGGACAATACTTATGAAAGTTTCACAGGGGAACCATACTTCACTTTAGTATTCACCACCTTCAGAAAAAATAGAGCATTACAAGTTTCTAAACTGATTACAGAGTTGAAGAAACAAATCCGATGCGTAATTTTTTAGAGTTACCTTAACTTAAGGTACATGAAAATGGAAAACACTTGCTTTAGGCTCCAAGTGTCTGACTTGGTGTCTCCTTGAATACAGAGATCATACACCAACTGAGATATTTAGGGAAAGACGGTTACCCAGCTGGGGACCATTCATGAGCTTGTAGTCCAACGAGACTTATGGCTCAAATCAAATAGTGTTTGGCACTGAGATTAAATAACATTAACTATACGATTTTGAGTTAAATGTCACAAACACTATGTTTAAGATAGGTACAATCTGGGACTTTCAAAAAAAATGTAAAATACATATGAATAAAACCTTCAACTCAATTTAGTTTGTGTTCCCAGCAAATTTATTATGGCCCAAGCACATATTTTCTCATGATGTGGATCTCTTATTTGAGTTTCCAGCAATGAAAGAGAAAAAGCATATAGAATCATCAGCCTTAGAAATTTGAGAGCTTAACCTTTTTCCAAAATATAAGGACTAAGCTTTGAATATGGCTGCAGAACAGTATAAAGAATTGTTACTGAACATGAACTCCACTAAATAACTTTGCATCCATCACTCTAAGCGTGTTACCTCATCTCCTCCTCAGCTTACTCACCTGTGTGTGCAAAGGATAAAAATTGTAATTACCCATAGGAACATTCTTAAGGTTTAATTAAAGAAGTGTATTCAAAGCTCTTAATTCAGTGTCTGGCACATTCCCAGCACTCAATAAATGTTTGCTTTATGGTTGTTGTTGGGGATTAAGGTATACGGTTGCCTTAATTCCAAGAGCTCTTTTTCCCCAAGAGAAGCCTATTGGGAAGAGTGTGATAATTATATTAAAACGGGAGAATTCCCAGGATTTGCAAAGGGGTATATTAGTCAGATTTAGATCACATTTTCTAAGCTCGGTGTTTTTATTAGGGGATTTGATGTGTCTAAAGGGCTAAATATGAAACTCAATTGCCGTGAAAGACTTTCTCTACCCACTTATACACGAGAGGAAGGGAGGTGGCATAGGTACTTTGGATTATTTGGAAGCAGGGAAGTGTCTTGTCCTAAAGATATTTTTAGGTTCCTCTCTGAGGGACATCTTCATAATTCTTACTAAAAACTTCATAAAAGCACAAACACTGAAATAAAAATTGTTTTCTTACCTTTTTTTTACTTGAAACTTCAAAATTCATCGTGGAAATTGGGACCAAATAGAAATACCTGTTGTATTTTAGGCCACCACATTTGTCCAGACACCAGAATATCCTTCAGTTATAAAGAGCTTAAATGATTTAGGATAGCCCAGTTCTTGAATCCTGGGAAAATAGGATCCTATTGGTAAGCTAACATGTGTTCTTAACTCAGCTGCCTTCCCTGAGATGATTTATAGGCAATTATCTACCTTTTGGATAATTTGAGATCGCAAGCTATAAACACCAAACTGAGAATTCTGAACATTCATTGAATGCTCTAATATAATATATAGAAATATGCTTTATGTTGTGTACTCTATGTTTGCTTCAAGAAAAAAATTACTCATCTCACAAATATTTGCAGGCTCATCTGCGATGCACCCTGAGTCTGGGGCACCCTGAGTCTACACACCAGTAGGAGAGAAGACAACATACATGGGAAAACCCTTTGGAAAAAAGATTTTTGTAGAGTGGAATGAGACGGTAATAAAAAGGATAATTAGGTAGAGAATAACTAGTTAGAGGAAGTGGCTACTTAAGATAGGATGTTGGTATTTGAGAGGAGACCTGAAAGTAGAGAGAAATGGTGCCAACGAAGTGAAAAATAGAATTGGAGGACTTGTATCTCTAGCATTACAATATTCTAGCTAGACTGAAAAATTCTCCCCACGATGAATTTCCTAGACCTCTGGATTAAAAAATAAACAATATTTTAAATATAGGGCTGAGCATAATAGTATTTCATCATCTTAACAAAAATCTCAAAGGCAGAAAATGGAAGAATCTGGAAACAAAAGTGTTAAGTTAAAGCTGATTCTAGAGTTCCCATTGTGGCTCAGCAGGTTAAGAACCCAACAGTGTCCACGAGGATGCAGATTCAATCCCTGGCCTCGCTCAGTGGGTTAAGGATCCAGCATTGCCACAAACTGTGGTGTAGGTCATAGATGCAGCTCAGATACGGCATTGCTATGGCTGTGGCATAGGCTGCAGCTGCAGCTTGGATTTGACCCCCCCCCACCCAGCCTGGGAACTTCTGTATGCCACAGGTACAACCCTAAAAAGAAACAAACAAAACAACTGATTCTGACCTGCTCTTGAGGCATGTGTCATTCTCAATAATCTGAAAGTTCATTTTCTAAAGGTCAGGGGAAGCCTGGAAATGAGACTGGAGGTCAAAGACTTGAATAGACTTCCCATCCAAGAAGATTTACGGATGGCAAATAAGCTTATGAAAAAATGCTCAGCATCATATGTCATTAGGTAATTGCAAGTTAAAACAATAATAAGATACCACTACACACCTATGAGAATGGCCAAAATCCAAAACACTGACAATATAAAATGCTGGTGAGTATGTGGAGCAACAGGGACTCATATTCATTGCTGGTGGAAATGCAAAAATGGTATAGCCACTGTGGATTACAGTTTGGCAATTTCTTACAAAAACAAACATACTTTTACCATATGATCTAGCAATTATGCTCCTTGGTATTTACCCAAATGAGTTGAAAACATATGTCCACACAAACCACCTACACACAAGATTTCATAGCAGCTTTACACCTAATTGCCCAAACTTGGAAATAATCAAGACTTCCTTGACTGGGTCAACAGGTGAATAAACTCTGGTACACTCAGACAATGGAATGTTATTCAGAACTAAAAATAAGTTATCATGCCATGAAAAGACATGGGGTGAACTTAAATGCACATTTTTAAATGAAAGAATCCAATCTGAAAGGTCTATGTACTTTTTGATGCCAGCTATATGACATTCCAGGAAAAGGCAAACAATAGAGACAGTGAGATCAGTAGTTGCCAGGAGCTGGGAGAGAGGAAAGGATGAATAGGTGAAGCACAGATGATTTTTAGAGCAGTAAAACTACTCTGTGTGGTACTACAGTGGTGGGTATATTATACTCACCACAGATTTGTCCAAATCCATAAATTGTACAACACCAAAGTGAACCCTAATGTAAATGATGGACTTTGGGTGACAATGACATTCATTGGCTGGAAAAATGCATGTCTCTGGTACAGGATGTCGACAGTGGGGGAGGCTGTGCATATGTGGGGGCAGGGGTGCATATGGAAACTCTGTTCTTTCTGCTCAACTTTACCATAAACCTAACACTGCTCTAAAAAGTGAAGCCTATTGAAAATTCAAAATTAACCTAAATAGTAATTTTTCATACAACAAAATCTTAGAGAATATGCCCCTAGGAGATCTACACAATAAAAAGTGTTAATGGAAGTTCTTAGGTTGAAGGGAAATAATACTGCTTGGAACTTGGAGATACACCAAAAAATAAAGAATTCTGGAGTTCCCTTCATGGCTCACTGATTAACAAGCCAGACTAGGATTTACGAGGTTATAGGTTTGATCCCTAGCCTCACTCAGTGGGTTAAGGATCTCACATTGCTCATTGCTGTGAGCTGTGGTGTAGGTAGCAGACGCAGCTTGGATCTGGCATTGCTGTGGCTGTGGCATAGGCTGGCAGCTGCAGCTCTAATTCAACCTCTAGCCTGGGAACCTCCATATGCTGCAGGTGTGGCCCTAAAGGGCAAAAAAATAAAATAAGAAATAAAAAATAAACTTAAAAAATTCCACAAATAACAAATACAAAACATATTTAAAACCAAAAATAATGTTTTATGACATGAGGAACTAAAATAGATGTCAATTATGGCACAAAGCATGGGAAATGGAAGTGTAAATGTTTTCCTTTGTATAATTTGTATAGTGTAACTTGAAGATAGACTGTAACAAATTGACTATGTATATTGTAAACCCTGTAATAACCACTAAAAAGGTAAAACAAAGAGCCAATAAGCCAATAGTGGAGATAAAATGGAATGGTTAATATTGCTCAGTTAATCCACAGAACTGCAGGAAAAGAGAGAAAAAGATACAAAGAACAAATGGGCTACCAGAAAATACTTATGATGACAGTTTAAACCCAGGCACACTGATAATTAATTTTTAATCGTCAACTGTCTTCAACAATAAGCAGAGATTGTCAGGCTAAATGGAAAAGCAAAACCCTACCATAAACTGTAAGAAATGCATTTCCAATACAAGGTAACCAATAGGTTAAAAAAGGGATAGAAAAAGAAATATCATAAGAATGATGGAGTAGCTATATTAATATCAGATTGAATTGTTTCCGGGATAAACAATTTTATCAGGAGTAAATATCATTATTTTATAATGATAGAGGGGACAATTCATCAAGAAGACATGGAAAGTGTAAATATGTAATCACCTACATAATAGAATTCCAAAGTACATGAAATAAAACCTAATAGAACTGGAAGGAGAAATAAACAAATGCACAATTACAGTTGGAAATTTCACAGTCTTTCCTCAGTAACTGATAAAATAGTAGACAGGAAGTTAATAAAGATGTACTACAAAACTTGAAGAACATTCTCAATCAACTTGATCCAATTAACATTTATTAAACTTTCCATCAACAATAGCAAAATATACATTATTTTGAAGTACACATCCATCAAGATGGACCATTAGGCCATAAAACAAGTCAATACATTTTAAAAGAATTAAAATCATATAGAATATACTCTTTGACCATATGGAATTAAACTGAAAATCAATAACAAAAAAATGTCTGGGAACCACTCCCCCTCCAAAAAATTTTGGAAATTAACAGCACACTTCAAAATTATCCACTGGTCAAAGAATAAGTCACAAGGGAAATTAGAATAAATCTGAATTGAATGGAAGTGAAAACACAAAATCTGTGGATGCAGCTAAAGAAGTACTTAGGAAAGAAATTTATACCTTTAAATGTTTCTTTAAAAAAAAAAAAGGATGGTTAACAATGATCTGAAATTCCACCATAAGAAACTAAGAAAGGATGGTCAAATTGAACCCAAAGTAATATAAGGGAAGGAAATGATAAAAATAAGAGCAAAAATTGACAATTACAAAAAGAGAAAAGAATAGAAAAAAATCAATGAAACCAAAAGTTTTTTAGTCTATAGTTGGTGCATAAGTACATATAATGCATTTAAAATTATTTATTTTCATCACATCTGCACAGGGCAGGGATTGCTGTTCTTTACTCAAATTTTCTTTTTGAAATAAGCATCTTAAGTTATATAAACTAATTTTTAAATTTATGATTATATAAGATGAATACAAATATAGCAAAAAATTATGACAATGGTTTGCTAGTAAATGAAATTGGGGAAACACTGGGCTAGGTGGTCTCTGAGGTCCCTGACAGCTCAGAAATTCTATGATTTAATTTGACATCATATTAAATATGTCCTTTGAAGCACTGGGTGTGAACTGTAAAATTAGAAGTGGGGGAAAAAAAGCCACCCACATACATCTGCATAACACATCTGTGCATTATTCATAAGTAAATGAGCAAAGCTATAAATTTCTCTCAGAAGAAAATGGAAACTCATGTGTTACATGTAATCATTACTCACTCTGAATTCCCAGTTATGTAACACAGGATATGAGATTTACTGTCAAAAGAGCATAAAATTTAGATAAAATAAAACGTACTGACAGACTCATTTTTAACTTGCATGTTTAATGTA
This sequence comes from Catagonus wagneri, assembly GCA_004024745.2. Lineage (NCBI taxonomy): Eukaryota > Metazoa > Chordata > Mammalia > Artiodactyla > Tayassuidae > Catagonus > Catagonus wagneri. The sequence continues at coordinate 8,920,290 of PVHT021183553.1, forward strand.
AATCACTAAGATTTAAATTCTGCATTAGTAAGAAATACCCTGGAATAATTTTTTTCTAATAACATAAGGTCCTGATTCAGTAAAGAATTGGTCCAGGCAATTAGATTTTATCTAAGCGAACAAATGGTTTAGGAGCCTTCTCCTCTGTGCTGAGAACTTGACTGATTTTCACTTTGGGGAATATGTATATTGTTTCTATTTGTAATCAACGAACTTATCTTCCATTTGAATTTAGTTAAATCCAAGCTTATTAAGGATCTACTTTCTCCAAATATTAATAACATCACACTAGAAATAGCCACACCTCAACACCATACCTGTCTAGATGCTGTGAGAGAGAATCTTTTTTTTCTTCTTTCTTTTCTTTTTTGGCCGCCCTGCAGGATATGGAGGTCTCAGGCCAGGGATCAGGTCCTAGCTGAAGTCTCAACCTATGCCACATCTGCGGCAACGCCAGATCCCTTAACCCACTGTTCCAGGCTGGGGATTGAAGCTTGGTCCTGATGCCACAAATCCCACTGAACCACAGTGGGAACTCCAGTAAGAAGGAATCTTAAGGACAGATTTTGCGTGATATTCTAGGTAACACGTTCACTTATCAAAAAGGAGATGTTTAATCACATCCCCCAAATTTTGCATTTGAAATTCTGCACTATGCTAGAACTCATTTCAAGAATTAAATAGCATAATCATTTTTGGAGAAAAGATAAGAGTACTAATTCTAAGACTGAGAACAATTACGTAGACTTTTCTGCAGCCAATCAAGTATTCTGAATGAAAGTGATCAAGCGCCTTAAGTTGTATTTCCTGGGAACAGACCTTGAGAGGGAGACTTGCAGGCAGATAATTTAAGGAGCACTCTCCAGAGAAAACATTACATACATGTGTAAGGAGGTAGGAAAGATGCTTGGATACATCTGCCTCTCCTTTTCTCCAGGGAGAGAGGGAAGAGAGGGAGGAGAGGGAGGAGATGGGTGGAGGAGAGAGAACTTTGCCCTAGATTATGAACACTACATGTGCAGTGTGTGAGTGAAGAAATGGTCTGATCCCTAATCACTGCTGTGTGTGTGTGTGTGTGTGTGTGTGTGTGCAACTGCCAAGCAAACAAATGGAAAGCCAAGCTTACTAAGAACCTGCTTTCTTGTGTTAGCAGTAGAGTGTGATAGAGACTGCCATACTGGAGTTCCCTGGTGGCTCACTGGGTTAAGGATCTGACCTTGTCTCTGCAGTGGCTCTGGTCACTGCCGTGGCACAGGTTTGATCCCTGGCGCAGGAAATTATGCATGCCTTGGGCACAGTTAAGAAAAAAAAAAAAAGGAGGAAACTGCCACACCTCAATACCACAGTTATTCAGAATGTTGTTTGCTTGCAGTGAACAATTAGCCTATAATTTTCTTTTGCTGTTTGTGTGTGGGGGGTGGGGGGGGCTGTTCTCCTACCATGTAGAAGTTCCTGGACTGGGGATCAAACCTGCACCAGAGCAGCAACCCTAGCCACTGCATTGACAACACCAGATTATTAACCTGTTGTGCCAAAAAGGAATCATAGACTGATAATTTTTAATGAATTAGATAATTTACCAATAAAGAAAAATACATACTTATATACCAAGCACTAAGATGCATGTCTTAAATGATTTCATTTTTTTATTTCTTCAGAAAACCTTTATGAGGTTAGTATTCTTATTTTTCTTAGAAAGGTGTATTAACTTGTCTAGGTTGAATAGCTGACATGTGGTAGAACTGGAAGCTACAGCGCTAGTCTACAGAAACAGTGCTCAAAGCACCTTTGTCTTCAGCATTTGGTCAGAGGAAGCAACAGGGTAAAGACCAAGAAGCAGGAAACTTTAGGCACATTTGAGGAACAACAGATAGTCTATTTACTAAGTAAAGACTGAGTCAAGGCAGGTAAACCTGACTAGGGGAAGACCGTGAAGGAAGGAATATAGCTTTTGGAAGTTTGTGAAAGAAAGTTTTGTTCAGATATATGCCCAAGAGTGGGTTTGCTGGGTCATACGGTAGTTCTATGTATAGATTTCTAAGGTACCTCCCTACTGTTTTCCATAGTGGTTGTACCAATTTACATTCCCACCAGCAGTGCAGGAGGGTTCCCTTTTCTCCACACCCTCCCCAGCATTTGTTGTTTGTGGACTTGTTAATGATGGCCATTCTGACTGGTGTGAGGTGGTACCTCATGGTAGTTTTGATTTGCATGTCTCTAATCATCAAAGATGTTGAGAATTTTTTCATGTGCTTGTTGGCCATCTGTTTATCTTCTTTGGAGAAATGTCTATTCAGGTCTTTTGCCCATTGTTCCATTGGGTTTTTGGCTTTTTTGCTGCTGAGTTGTATAAATTGTTTGTCTATTTTAGAGAAGAATGTATACTTGTACGTATAACTGGGTCACCTTGCTGTACAGTAGAAAATTGACAGAACACTGTAAACCAGCTATAATGGAAAAAATAAAAATCATTGTCAAAAACAAATACATAAATCCTAAAAAAAAGAAGTTCTTGAAAGTTTTTGACAAGGAAGTTTAAAGACATGCCTTGAGAACATCAATTAGTATTAACCTGTGTAAATTAGATGCCACATATAAGTGATAGCATATGATATTTGTCTTTCTTTGTCTGACTTACTTCACTTAATATGATAATCTCTAGGTCCATCCATGTTGCTACAAATGGCATGATTTCATTAAGATGACTACCTAAGCAGAGAAACAGAGATAATTGTGTGAGAGACTTTAGAGATGAAACAATTGGGAAAACAAAAAACAAAAAATAGCAAATGATTGAACGCAAAGGTCGAGGAGAAATGAGAATTTTTCTGCTACACACTCACAAAGGTCAATGGAAATAAGAAAGACAGGAAGAGGATGGGAGGGCAATTAGAATTTATTTTATATGGATTGATTTGATATGTTAATGAGACAGGTTGGATATGTTCAGAAGGCCAACTGCAAAAAAAAAGAACCCCACACCAGGAAGAGGGACCTTGGCTGGAGCTCAGATTTAGAAGCTCTTTTCATAAGGAGGAAAATAGATGAGACCACTTAAGGCACAGCCTGGAAAGGACGTCAATGAATCAACCAGAGCTATGGCTATAGCTACATTTAAAGGAAAAACAGGAAACCGCATTGCGAGCAAGGAGTATTCAGAAAGGCAGAAATTCATGGGAGGCCAGCAAGGAAAGGCTGAGTAAAAAGCTTGTCAGATGAAGGGTTAAACGCTCTGGAGAAGTACTTGTTCTAAAAAAGAATTAACCCAGAAAATTGGTGCTGATAGAAATCAGAGGCTTCGGGGGAGAAGATAGGGTAAAAAGATGGCTACAAGTCCAAAATGTATTTAGAGGCATTTAGAGGCAAAAAGGCTTGGGAAACCACCAGAACTGGGGTGGATGCCTTCTTCCAGCATGGTCCACATACAATTTGCATTAGAATCACCTGGGCCTCCCTGTGGACCCACTGAATAATGATCTCAGAGGAGGATGCTCTGGGTATCTTTATTTTAAACACCATCACACTTCAAATTTCTTATGTATTCAGACCAGGTGGCTTCACTGTGTTTTTTAAATGAATAGAGGGAGTCGGTATAAAGAGATCAAGTGAAGAGATAGGAAAGCTGATAGAGAGTAATCCTGAAAGAGCAATATGGGATTTAGGGTAGCAGAGGAGGATTAGCCTAAGAGAAAGATTCCACCTGTGTCCTTGGACATCCTGCTCACTGTGATGGACATTCGTGTTCCACAAAGCATCTAGTGAAGTTCCCCTGAAAAGTCTGGTCTTGCGCCTGCCCTCTTGATAATATCTTACCATTTACAGTGACAGACTTGATGCCAGCGATGTACCAGAGGCTGAAATCTCGACAGAAGGCAGAGCCCCTGATGAGTTCCCCAACCCTCCTGGCAGCAGTGGGGAGAGCACAGACAGCTGGTCCCAGCTTGCCAACGAGGAAGACAACCCGGATGACACAAGCAGCTTCCTGCAGCTCAGTGAGCGGTCCATGAGGTACCTGCTCTTTAATCGACTTACCAGGGAAACTGGTATCAACACAGATTCCAGAAATGCATTTTAAGTTGTTCTCTTCCAAGGGTCCCTAATAGAGCAAAAAGGAACCTAATCCTGACCCTAACCCTAACCCACCAGGACCAAGTGCCTGCCTGTCATAATTTGTGCTGTGAGCTATCTTAATATCCAGCTGTGATTTCAATTACCTTGACCAAGGTTGACAGTCAGCTGTGTTCCCTTATCTGCAAGTTCCAGCTACTGCATACAGTGATGACAACTGTGAGTTTTCAGTAAGAGCTGCTCTTACAGCCTGTATGTGGGGTACTTTCTTTCTGATTGGTTGTATTTTAGATGAAAGACAGACTGGGTTTACATGAGGCAAGTCTTTCTGCACTGTGCCGTGTCCTCTGGCTTGACTGTTGCTCCTCTTCCTCTGCCATTCCCTTCATATTTTCGCTCTAGAAAAGCCAGAGAGGAGCTAAAGAGAGATTAGATTTGGGAGGACCTGAGTCAATCAGGATACAAAAACTAAAAATTAGTCTTCTATGAGGTGAAAATGAAAAGAATCTTCAGGGAGTTCCTGTCGTGGCTCAGTGGTTAACGAATCCAACTAAGAACCATGAGGTTGCGGGTTCGATCCCTGGCCTTGCTCAGTGGGTTAAGGATCCGGTGTTGCCGTGAGCTGTGGTGTAGGTTGCAGATGCGGCTCGGATCCCGCATTGCTGTGGCTGTTTATACCCCTAGCCTGGGAACCTCCATATGCCACGGATACAGCTCTAAATAAAGGCAAAAAGACAAAAAAAAGAAAAAGAATCTTCACATTTATGCCCCAAATCTTATTTGATACCAAGCCAACAATCCACTTCCAGAAAGACCGTTTGGAAAATGGGCTTCAAATGTATCAGCATGTATCATTCCTTGAAGGTTTTATTTCTCATAATTCAGTCCTTTTAGACTTAGGAATATTTCACAATGTTAAACAATTTCTCTAAAATTTTAAAACTAGTGGGAAGTGTTACAGTATAGAGATAAGAAGCAAATAGAATTTGAATCTTTGGGCTTGGCATTCATTTACACAGTTAATTACCTCCAGCACAATGTTTGAGTCATCAGACTTCAATCAGTGAATACATTCAGTACCCCACGCAAAACCCAAGACAGGAATTTGAAATGAGGGGGTTGGAGTTCCCGTCATGGCTCAGCAGAAACAAACTTGACTAGGAACCATGAGGTTGTGATTTCAATCCCTGGCCTCGCTCAGTGGGTTAAGGATCCAGCGTTGCCGTGAGCTGTGGTGTAGGTCACAGACGCGGCTCGGATCCCATGTTGCTGTGGCTGTGGCATAGGCTCTGATTAGCCCCCTAGCCTGGGAACTTCCACATGTTGCGGGTGTAGCCCTAAAAAAAAAAAAAAAAAAGACGAAAAAAATGAAATGAGTGGGTTTAGTTGCGTACTCATGGAACTCCCGAGGGAAGACTATCCCATTTCACCCTTTGAAATTCTGACTTGGAAGTGACATCCCTGGAAAATAGAGAAGGCATGAAGAAACTCAGTGGGTTTGGTGAAATTGGAGGCATTCCATTTTGCAAGTACAGACAGAGCCTAAAAATGGGCTCAACTCTTCTGTGTTTCAGTAAAGAAATTCTAGACTAGTTATTAAACATATGTTGATTTTGCACCCTATGAAAATGATGCAGTGCAGGATTCTTTCTTCCCTACGACACATAAATTATCAAGTGTGGTTCCTTCTCAAAGATTTTAAGATAAAGGCACCAGAAAATTTTGGCATTGCCCAACTTTGTAAATTCTGCAGTCCCGTAGGGGAAAAAATGAGCCAAGTGCGTATCCTATGGAATGTCCCTCAGAAAAATCCCCTGAATGACAAAGAGAGAAGAGAATGTGAATCCACTGGTTTCTGTCAAAAGCCAAGAAGCAGGCAGATACGCTTTCCTGAATCTCCCCGCAGTCAGCATTCTCGGAAGTATCTTAGTCTCTGGAGGTGTGCCCAAGGAGTCTCTTGCTGATAGATAAACATCCTGACTGTTACTAGAATGGAAAAGAAAGGAGTCATGAGAATTGTCATCCACTAGATGTGATCCACCAGGTCTGACTCCACTGCGGAAATGACAAAACACGGATGATAACTATGGTGATGATGAAGATAATTACCTTGAGCCAAAAATGTCTTTTATTGTGCTTTCCCCTGATTTGGTCAGAAACAAATACCAGTTTAGTTCGACACAAAGTGATATTCTTCTAGGGACCAGAGGAAGGACCTTTGAGAATGGTAGGACCTCAGTGTCGGCAGTGTGGCCAGGTGGTGGAGACTGGCATTAATGTGTAAACTTTTGCTTTGTCAGCAATGGCAACAGTAGTGCCACTAGCAGTCTTGGCATTATGGACCTGGACATTTATCAGGAAAGCATGCCATCTTCTCCCATGATTAAGTAAGTAGCCACCATGATGCAGTGATTGTGAGACCGCTACTCCAGTTCCATCTGGCTTTCCATTTTGATCATTCAGGTTGTGCCTGACCACTGGTTCCATCCTGTTTGTACTGGTGTGGTTCCCAGGCATGTGTGGTTTCATGTCCCTGGAAAGAGAACTCAGGCCTTCAGTAGCCTCACCCTCCCAACCACCTGCTTTCTGGATTTCAAATCTGCCCCCTATGTTATAACCATTTTGGATAAAGCTTATCCATCTAAGCAGACATATACGTCATTTTAACTACTCAGACACAGAGAAGCAAAAATCTGTTTCAGTCGTACTGTGCCAACCAGCAAAGACTACTTATTATTCAGTAGAATATAGTATGAATGGCTTTTCTTTTATTGGTAGACACCTGGGATTATCGCCATTAATGTGTCTTAATACCAAACGGTGCCACGATGGAGATGTGTCATTTTTACATCTGCTCCCCACAATACGAGGACCTTTTAAAAGATCAAGGGAAAAAAAGTACAATGTGTATGACATAAAATATGCTGCCTAAAACAAGGGCAACTTGAGGTCAGAACCACATCTAGAGTTTGTGATTGCTCTGGAAAATTAAATGAAGTCTATTTTTTACTATTACAACTTATTTTTTGGAGACTTCTGAAATTTCAGAAAAACGAAAGTGAAGTATAGAGCCAAAGTTGCTCCCTGATCTATTTTTTCCATTGTTCTGTATTGCAAAAGCATTTTTTTTTTTTTTTGCTATTTAATCAGATATCCTGCCAGCGGGAATATTTCTCGGTGATTAAGGCTGCAGGGCATCCTTTATTGTTTCACAGATCCATCATTCACAAGTAGAGATGAACATACACATTACCTTGGGTTTGTTTTGTTTTGTCTTTTAAAGCAGACAAAACAAAGAAAAACTACTTTGGGATAAATTCATTTTTCTTCTTTGGGAAACATTTGTTTAGCTCTTTTGTCCATTTTCTCTCCAGTATGAACCTAGGACCCCATAGACTACATGTGCTCAGAGAAAACCAAGACCACCTCCAGCCATATCAACACCTTGTAGCCCCATGAAAACGATAGCTGGATCTGCCATATATTGTTTCATTTGTGTCACTAAGAGATCTGGCAGAAAATCTACTCCCTTGGGAAACTGGCCATTCTTCTACAAATAATTAGATGCTCCGGAAAGAGCAATTATACCTTCTCTTGACATCAGGAATATAATGGAATTTATTAGCCAAGTCTGAGCAATAACAGAGATTATAAAGGATAATCCTCTCCCATAAAAAGGCTCACTTTTAAGAACAGCTGCACTTTGAGTTTTTGACAGAACTGAAGTACAGAACAACCATAGCCTTCTCAAGATGGTCACTTTCTTTCAGCTGTTAGGCCATATCCTCTCATTTCAAAAGCATTTACTGAATCCAGCCACTATTTGCAAGGCTCCCTAATAATACTCACTATATGAAAACATCTCAGACATTGAACATGATTATATCTAATGAAATCCTCATTTCAGTTGAGTCTCTAGTTCTAACCCACCCCCCAGCCTACAATAGCATCCCAGTAAAGAAAAAGAAAAAGGAAAAAATTCAACTAATTGAGATATTCTGTCACACAACTTAAGTTCTAAAGTTTGCGGTTATCTTTTCCATTATTTTGGGTCAAAGAACCAGATATATGTAGAAACATACTTTCCTAGACTAAGTTACAAGTGTACATTGCTATCATAGTACAGAAAAAAAAATCATCTCAAGATAGAAATATATGGTCCTTTAAATGACAAGTAAAATACAGAAAGATATGTCTTTGAACCAGGTCTAGGTACCTACAAAATCTTTCCTTGACCGTTCAAACCTATGGAAGGGAGGTTGAGGAGGAAAGAAGGTTGCATCTCTCAGAGTTTCACCATACCAGTTGTCCCACCTAAAATCGTGCAGTTTATCTGGCCCTTTTTTTTGGGGGGGGGGGTCAGGATTATTTATTGCAGATTCAATAGTCCTAAGTAATCACCACATGGATATTTCCCTAGTTATTGCTTTATTCTACAAAAAAAATCAATATATGCAACTTGAGAGACTTTTAGATCAATAAGACCCATCGCCTCATCTTCCATTTACAGCTTATTCTTCCTAAACATTACCAACCATATACTGTTGTTTTCTCCCCAAGTGAATTAGAAGAAGAAAAGGAGATTCTTAAAGGACAGTCAGAAAACGTAGAGGGTAAGCCACGTTCCCATAATTTTGAGACACAATTTCCCTGTGATGTTCCTGTGGAAAATGTAGTAAGGTGGTTGTGTCTGTGTTCAGAACATGCCTCTGCAAGGCCAGCGGGAACCACCAGCCGCCAGGGGAGTCTGCTGGTGATCAACTTTGACCTGGAACCAGAATGTCCGGACACTGAGCTTCGAGCCACCCTGCAGTGGATAGCTGCCTCTGAACTCGGGATCCCCACCATCTACTTTAAGAAATCTCAGGAAAACAGAATCGAAAAGGTACCGTGTTGCCTGCTTGGAAATTAATCCTAAAGCTTTGTGTTTTTTTGTCACTGCTTGAAACTCAGGAAGTGCCCAGTTGACCCACTTGAATTTGAATTTGTTTTTATTGTTATTAGGATATAGTTGATTTACAGTGTTGAGTCAATTTCTGTTGTATAGCGTAGTGACCCAGTCATACATATATATGCATTCTTTTTCTCATGTTATCTTCCATCATGGTCTATATCCCAAGAGAATGGAAATTGTTCCCTGTGCTATACTGGATAAGCAGTAGACCTCACTGCTTATCCATTCTAAATGTAATAGTTTGCCTCTACCAACCCCAAACTCCCAGTCCATCCCACTTCTTCACCCCCTCCTTCTTGGCAATCATGAATCTGAATTTTTTGTTCTTGGCATTTCACCTTAAAATTGTGAACTTGGAAGGCTTCCACCTGCATAAGTATAATCACGGTAACTGTTTCCCAGACTGTCAGTTTGTCTCAGGTAGTTGGTAATGATGAGAAAGTAAACTGAGATTTCAGAGTCTGCTTTCTTTGTGTGTGTTTCCTCACTCTGCACCCAATCTCTTCATAACTCTCATTTCAATGAAAGGTAGAGAAGGAAAGGCTTGATATATACTAGAAACTAAAGCAACACTGCACTGATAATGAAAACAAACTGTGGCATTGTGTCAAAGAGGAGACATTTTTAATTCCCTACTAAATAGATTTGCATTGGGTAGACTTTCTCATTATCATTTGCTACCTACCAGAAATATAAAGCTAAGGAATAAACCCTTCACCGGCATCTATCAATAGCTTTCTCGAAGACCAACCACTAACGGCTATAGAATCTCAGTTATTAAGATTAAAGTAAGAATCCATCTGGCAATGTCTTCAAGATCAATTTTCCATAATTTAAAAGTATGCTTTAAAAAATCAAATTAATAATAATATCGTTTGATTCGTTTTCTATGTAACACACTCACAAATTTACTAATTTAAGAAAGCAATACTCAGCTCTGTTGCCAGAAGTTTGGGTGAATTCTGTGCTCAGGGTTTTACAAGGCAGAAAGCAAGATGTCAGGCTGCGTGGGGCCTTATCTGGAAGAAAGAAATAAACTTCCAACTTGTCAGGGTTGTTGCCTGTATTCAGTTCCTTGTGGTTGTAGGACTGAAGTCCCCATTTCCTTGTTAACCATCAGCCAAGGTTCACTCTCAGCTTCTAGAAGCTGCCCACATTTCTTGCCATGTGGTTCTTCCATGTGCTCTTGCTGTCCATCTCTCTTACCTCTGCCAGGAGCCAGAGAAAACTTTCTGCTTTTAATGGGTTCATGCGAGACCCAGATGGTCTCCCTTTCGACCAAATTAAAATTAACTGGAGAACTCTTTTACCATTTAAGGTAACCTAATATAGGTGTAATTATCTCATCCTATTCATGGTACTGAGAATGAGGACAGAAAATCTTGGGAGCTGATTTAGGATACCGCTGATCACTGCCACTGTGCATTTTTTAATGTCCTTACTTTGTCATATATTTTTTTCAAAACTGGGACTTTAAGGCATAGTGTTTTGGGGAAGTTAGAGTAACAGGAAATGCAATTAACATTTACGCTCTCATTCTCTTCCCACTACTTTGCACATGGAAAGGAATAAGAAATTAAAGGTGAGCAGACTCCTCACCCCCACTTTCTCGGGGAGGGGATAGGTATACATCTGTCTTCTCTTTGCACACCTGTTCTATGTGCTGCCTTCAAGAAAAGGAAGTGACCCGACAACTGAAATAAAAAATTTTTTTTTTTTAAAGAAAAGGAAGGGATCCTCAGAATGAGCTTGAAAATGAGAAAGGCACCTGATTTACGGTGAGGCCAACTATCAGTCAGCCCATTCCAGCTCACAGAAGCTCATTGAATTTAAACAGAAATAAAAGAGCTGGAGAACCATAATGCTTTGGATCCAAAGCATGGAACGGTTAGCTAATTGATATGTCTTTTTTTTCAAACTATTGCTCTCATGGTTTTTTCCCCCTTGCCTTGAATTAGGTAGATTAAATTTAATTGATGCCAAGGTCATTGTGAATTAAGTTCATAAACCATTTTAGATTTTCAGGTGTTAGGATTCTCAGGAATCTTTCCTCTCGTATTTAGCTTAAAAGCCACCTCAAATTCTGCCACTTCTTCAAGATATTTCTTATGGAAGGGAGTCTCAAACTTGAGCATTCATCAGAATCACTGCAATTGAGGAGAGTTGTTTAAAATGCACGTTTCTGGGCCCCTCTCTTAGAAAGTAAGTTCCAAGAGGGGGCCTAAGAATATGAATTGTAAATAAACATCCAGGGTGATTATGTGCATTTGCTCATGGTCACAGGGTGAGAGGTCCTTTTTTCAGATGGGGCTTGTCCACAATAAGCGCCCATCACATTTCACATACGGTCTTTACAACATGAGCCTTTCCTGGTTTATAGTCCCCCCAACTCGGGTCCCTCCTGAACTGCAATGTGAACTCCAAAAGGGTAGGAAATTTTGTCTCTTTTGCTCCCTGTATCTCCAGAGCCTAGAAAAGTGCTTGGCCTGTTGTATACATTCAATAAACTTTTGATGAATGTTTCGAATGTATGACGGCATTCAAGTGGACTTAGCATTTTCACAATTAGCTGGAACACTAAAAGAGGAAGCTTGAGAATGAGGGTGTAATTTATCAGAGAGGAGTGACACCCAGGAAGTTTGGAATTTGCCTTTTGAATTGAAATAAGGCTGGATGTATTTATAAGCTGACACTAAGTGCCCTTCAATTCCAAGGCCAAGTTCACAGGTAGAGGTGGAAAGATGAGATGTTTCAGTATTTGGTTATGACACCCTCTGCCCTTTTAGCTCACGCTTGCTTTTTTTTTTTTTTTCCCCACAAGGCAGGAGGGTTATTAAGTTGAGATCACCATCAAAGGAGATGGGTTAGCTAAATTAATTTACCCAAAAAGTTCAGAATTTACACAAATAGGGACTCAACTGTGAATGGCGTTTCATACGCTAGTGACAGTGGGGAAATGTCATTGTTGAACTTAGCAGAGACATTTCTTTAACCTCCTCCAGGCTGATGAGGAGCTAATGAGACACGGTTGCTCTCAAGCGACACAGCTTCCTCTGTTGGAAGCCACAATCTCTCTTTCATACCACTTGAAAAAGTTCACTTAACTTCCTGGCTAATTAAAAAAAATCAGAATGAGGTCTTCAGATGCACTGTGGATAAAAGAAAGGATGTCGAAATTTTGCGTGAGGGTTTGCTTGATTTAACCAGTGCTGTCACAGAACTGGGCACACACAGTGCTCACTTATGGAGAAGCCACTACGTGGAGGGAATCTTAAGTGACTCTGTAATAAAAGTTAGAAGACTCAGTCCCTAAAATTATACTACTTAGACATAAGCTCTTTGAGCTGATGTTAAACAGAAATGAAATATCATTTAAATGTTTATCTTGATAATGCTAGTGGAGTATTTATTTTCTCAGAAAAATTGTTATGAGCAAAGACATGCACCCTCTTTGAGAACTGGATACAGTTCTCAAAAGGCCTGGATATAGAAATCATGAGACAGATTCTAGCCTGCGATCGTTCCACCAGCTACTGACAGAGGGGCCTTTGCAGGTGAGAGCCTTGGGCCAGTCAAAAGCATCCCATGATCATCACCGCTGGAGACTCTCCCCCAACAGGCCCCAAATAGTTGGAAAAGTAGCTACGATTAGGCTTCTAGAAGGGCTGAAGTAGACAGCCTTCTGGGAAGGGTTTAGCAAACCTTGGCATCAGCCCTAGAATTTTGATTCTCTCTCAGAACAAAGACTCACAATAAAAGGTGAGAATAATCACAGGGAACTATATCCAATCTCTTGGGACAGAACATGATGGAAGATACTGTGAGAAAAAGAATGTGTGTGTGGGTGTGTATGTGTGTGTATGTATATATATATATATATATGACTGGGTCACATATATATATGACTGGGTCATTTTGCTGTACAGCAGACATTGGCACAACACTGTAAATCAACTGTATTTTAATTAAAAATTTTTTTCAAGTTGGGAATAAGATGGTGGCCCAGTGAGTCAGTGTGTACAGAAAGAAAAAAAGAAAAGTGCTAAGGCTAATTTTATATTTCTGTGTACTTTGTATCAACTGCATCTTTATAAGGATGTTAAGGGAGAGGAAACACCCTTAAGTGATGAGTCTGGAAGACTCAGGAAGGAAATCTTGAAGAGAAGTCGATAAATCATGAGCCTCTCTTAGAAACTTGATACTCACGCCTTCTCTACCGGGAGCACCTTGTTTCTAGATTTCCAGTAAGAGCTGGAAAATCTGATGAACCAAATCATGCAAAGACACAACAGCCTTTCTCCCCTTTGCCCTGGAGCCTCATGTTTTTACCACTTTGTCCAACAGAAAACATGCCTAGAACCTTTCATATACATCAAGGTACAAGTAACAGCTCACAAATTATTTTGAAGGGTCTCCATAAATGACTAATAGCCACCTGGAATGTTCCCTTTTCTGAGGGTATTTCTGTTTTGAGCAAAACCTGAACCTAAAAGATTAGTAAGCTCTAAAATTTCAAGCGTCTGACAGACCGAAAGCTAGGCAGAATTGTGAGGGAAACCAGACAATGAACAGACACTGAGGCCTGAGAGAACTGACTGGAGCTAATCTTCCATGGCTGTTGTGATGATCAGCGAAGAGAGGTCCTGTGCATCCCACCCCCACAACATACACACCCCTCCCTCAGTCACAGGGTGATAAGACATCTGACCCTTGACTAGTCTAGGCTCTGTCCAGCCTTGGCCTAGATCCACAGCCTCCAATCATTTTTTTTTTTGAGCACCCTATCAATAGAAAATTATTGATAATTTTCAGCCCCAAAATGTGCATGCTAAGTTTTTTGTCTTTGTCTTTGAGGGTTTGTTGTTTGTTGTTTGTTTGTTTTTGCTTTTTAGTGTCATACCTGCAGTATATGAGTTCCCATGTTAGGGGTTGAATTGGAGCTACAGCCACCAACCTACACCACAGACACAGCAACATGGGATCCGAGCCACATCTGATACCTACTCCACAGCTCATGGCAATGCTGTACCCTTAACTCACCGAGTGAGGCCAGGGTTTGTACCTGTGTCCTCATGGATACTAGTTGGGTTCGTTACTGTTGAGCAACAATGGGAACTCCATACACGCTAATTTTTTAATGATATGTATATACAAATACATTGTATGGAACTCAAGAATGACTATTTAGACAAGATTCATTTTCATTGATTCTGGATGTCACTCCATAATCTTCTTGATCATTTTGAATGCATTTGACTCACATCTGGTTGTTCACTCCTTCTGTCATTCAGCAGATATTTATGGAGCCCCTTTTAGGTGTAGGCACCAGATATTAAAAGGCAGCTAAAATGATGCCCTTTCCTGGGAATTTACTATCTATAATCAAGTAGCCATTGGCTTCATCGGTCTCACTTTTTACATCATTCTATAAAACTCTTTGAGATGTGTTTGTGTTTCCATTATTAAAAGTTAAGCATTTTATTTTCCAGCCTAGAAAACTGCTTTATTGTGAATAAGCCAACACAAGGTGAGTGAGTACAATAAAGCACTGATTTTTCTAACTGTGCAGTAGTCGGTGCTGTCACAGCTGGGAGAAGAAACATAATTTAATAGTAGCTCTCTATAAAACAACACCGCCATAATTGAAATGAATTAACCAATTCAAACTGAAGAGAGGGGGAAAGACCAGGAAAAATTAGCATTCCAATTTCTGGCTGATCTTGAAACTTTGAGCAAATGCAAAATGCGCTGAACAAAGAAATCCTAGAAGGAAACGTTGAAGAAATAGTAACTAAACTCCACCCCTATCTTTTTCAACAATTGAGTTTTTCTTCATTAAACTCCACCAGATTCCCAGCCTGTCCTTTCCCTCATTGTTCCAAAAAAATAACAATGTCTTATTCTCCTACCACGAAAATGCATAGGGTGCACAGCAGAAAGAGCGTTGGCCTGGAGTGTAAGAAGGCCATGCGTTGCACTGCCAACTTTTCATCTGACGAGCCCCACAGTTTTTCATCGTCAGATGCCTGCTTTACAGAGTTGTTGACAGAATTAAATGAGATTACCTGCGTGAAAGTACTTCCTACTAGTTTCAACTCTGAATAATTGTCACTTTCCTTTAAAAATATCTGACTAAGGAGTCTGAGAGGCTCTCACTCTGGGCTTCATCCCATAGCTTTATGAAGGGAATGATGATTTTCCCATCTTCCAATGCTCCAGCTCACAATTCACCTGCAGTCAAAAACTTGCTAAGCAATGGCCAATTGAAGCTGATGCAATTAACCAGCTGTCAAATCTAGGATGTTTTGTCAACCTTCTTTTTCCTGTTCCAATGGAAAGCTAGTATCTCTTGAAACTTGACGATGAAGGAGGGGAACTTTTCCAGATAGAATGCATCTGTTAAACCCAAAAGTTTAACAGTTGAGTTATTTGGCTTAAATGTATACATCCAGTGAGAGATTATTTGTGACACAGATAGAAGGGACTGGGGAGCCATGCTGTAAAGTCCTGCTGGAGAGCGGCTAACCCAGAGAAAAGCAGATCTGACGAAACTTCAAATATCTGAAAGATAGACTCTTAAAAGAAGAATTCCATGTAGTTTCCCCAAATCAATGGATGGCAACTGCTGGGAGGAAAATTTCAGTTCAGCTGAAAGAATTCTCAAACGTTCTGAACTGTCTAAAAAGAAAATAGACTGTCCTAGTATATAGTTCTCTATCACTAGAGACACTCAAAAAATAACCTGGAGAAGCACTGGCTTCAGAAGTGTGGTCGAATGAGAGAACTTTGAGGATGTGAGCCCTAACTCTGCACTTTGCTTTAGTTTCTAGATGTGGTGCGGCTGGTTCATCAGAAGTCCTGGAAAGTAGGGGACATCTTTCATGCCGTCGTGCAGTACTGTAAGATGCATGAGGACCAGAAGAACGGGCCCCCGAGTCTCTTTGACTGGCTCTTGGAACTGGGATAAGGCAGCAATGCCTTGTAAGCCATCCTTTTCCTTCGTTCCAGCTTAGATTACAGTGGTTTGCTCTAAATGCTCCAAACTGTCTCAAAACATCCCATCACATTAACAGAGTTGTTTTAAAAAAAATCTGCTGTGTGAGTTGACTGCACATGGAATAAAACTGAAGAAAAGCAAGATACAGGTTTGTACAAATCAATACAACTTGTGGATGATTTCAAGAGCACTTGTGTTAGAATGACTGGGCAAACAGACATGTTAATGGGCCCAAATGAAAAACTTGTAACTAGGCCCATAAACTCCAGGAAAGTTGCACTTGCATATGTTCAGTAATATCAAATGTTATGTAATGCCTCTAATTATGTGAATCAACTGGAAACAAAGTCACTGGTCAATGCTATATGCTCTGTTTTACTGTTATGAGCCAATGAAGGGTCTCTCTGCCCAAGGAAACACTTAAGATATGGGTGAGAATTTTCCAAACCTTTGATATAAATGTTTGCCAGTTTCAGGCCATTATCAGTGAATATTAACAGAAATGCAAGACTGTATCAGCGCCCTCTACTGAGGTGATTTCGTTTGTTCACTACAGCCCACTGATAAATGTTCCGCATCTCTCCAACAAGATCTGGGATCCTAGCTAATCAGAAATCCATTTGTGTTCAGCTGAGAAAAAGATTGAAGATTGTCTTATTTCCAGCTCTACATTACATGAGTAACATGATTAGAAAACCCTTACCCTAAGGGAAGTTTTCTTACAAAAAAGGGTCTTTTGAGATAAAATCTGCTTGTGTACTAAATGATATAAAATATAAACTGACATTTTATTTTTATTGTAAATTATGAAGAGATGGTTATCTTAAATAATATATTGAGGTAGCTTTAGAAGTTCAAAACTGTGAAGAGATTATTGTCTTAAGTCATATACTGACACTTGTGCCCTGTGGTTTCATTTATAAATGTGTTGGTACCCTTATGGCAGAACTGCTAGTCAAATAAATGACATTTAGAATGACAGATGCAGGATTTGACATAACCGGATAGGATCATAGACTTCCTGACTTAAGCATCCTGACACTTAATTTGGGAAAAAAGAAAATCTTATCACATTGATGTATTTTAATAACAGAGATTTACTCTTTGGAAAAATAAACCTCTCCCTAACCTCTCCCTAATAAGTCTTCTTTCCCTTCAACTGAATGAGCTAGACTGCCTTTCATTTTCTTCATCAAAGAAAGTGTTTATTAAAGATTTCCTGAGATACTATGCTTTTTCACTATTTTTAAAGACTGAGAAGTAATTTTAAATGTGAACAAGGTCCCACGCCATCAGCGCTGGCCTTACGCATCATCCACATCTTGAAATTTCAAGAAAGCTTCACTGTAACTACACGTCTTCCCTACTACCCACCCCAGAAATCCTTTCCAGAACTCATTAGGCACTTATTATAAAAAATAGTCCAGTCTAAAGTTATATGTTTGTTGCTGTGGCTGTGGCGTAGTCTGGCAGCTGTAGCTCCGATTCGAACCCTAGCCTGGGAACCTCCATATGCTGCAGGTGCGGCCCTAAAAAAAAAAGGCCAACAAAAAATAATAATAAAGTTATATGTTTAACTTGACACATATTTCTTTATGAAATATCAAATTTTGGGAGTTCCAATTATGGCTTAGTAGGTTAAGAAGTCAACTAGTATCCATGAGGATGTAGGTTCAACCCCGGCCTGGCTCAGTGGGTTAAGTATCCAGTTTTGCCACAGGCTGCAGTGAAAGTCACCAATGTGGCTCAGGTGCAGTGCTGCCATGGCTGTGGTGTAGGCCTGCAGCTGCAGCTCTGATTCAACCCCTAGCCTGAGAACTTCCATATGCCGCAGGTGTGGCCCTAAAAAGAAAAAAGAAATGTCAAATTTATCATTTATCCATCATCTCGGACTGAAGGTTCTTTGGGGTACTAAAGGGAAAAGGATATATTTATTTTTTAAAAAAACCCAGAATATTGTGTGTAGACTTTTGTTGTGCTCAAATAAATGTTTACTTATCCTAAAAGCACAAATACTGAATTGTAACCATGTGATGAAATTATATATGTTGTACCTAAAGTTGCAAACTAATCAATAAATCTTCATTGCCAAATCATCGATTATTGTTTTCTCCAACAGCCTAAATGCCTCATAGGAAAAGTAGTCAGAGTATGACTGGGTGAAGGTCGGCTTATCCTTTCGACAGGTATTGCTATCCCACTTTCAGTTTTTGAATAAGCAAATGTTCTTTTACTGAACTTGTAAGGATCCGTAATATTCATGTAAATTCGTGTTTCTCAGCCTTAGCCCTGCTGGCATGTGGGGCTGGACAGCTCTTTGCTGTGGGAGGCGGTCCTGTGCATTTAGCACATTTACCAGCAGCCCACCCCCCGCCCTGGCCTCGAGCCTCTGCCTACTAGGTGACAGCAACCATCCCCTACCAGTTATGACAACCGAAAACATCTCCCAGTATCACCAGTGTCTGGGGCGGGGGAATCACCACTGGTTTCAGACCTTGGGTATAAAGAATGCCTTGAGAGGGCAGGTCCCGAGGCTCTAGGAGGCATGAGGCTACGGGAGGAGGAGACTGTAGCCCCTGGCCTGGGGAATCCCAATAGGAAACTGAAGACCAGGCATTCTCCTCTTAACCTCCCACGGCCAGTGGACGGTGGCCTTTACAATAAGTCTTGGCGACAAGAAAAAGAGGCACAAGACAACAAGGAGTCTACACACCTGAGGATAAAGCAACCCAGATGCAGGTAAGCGAGGTAGGTGGATGCAGGTAAACTAGAGGTAAATTTCCAGTCTTTAGAGATAAATGGACCAGTGTTCTTGAAACTCAAGAGATAAATTATTAGAATTTATTATAACAAAGATATATCGTGTAGCAAAAAAAAAGAGAATATTATTCAGGTAATTAACAATAGGATAATAACATCTACTATTCTCAAAATTTTATGAATTGTTATTTTTATGGGGACCCTCCTAAAGGAAAAATTAAAATACAGAGAAACTAAATGACCCGTACAACACTTAAAACAACGAGTGGCAAAAGTGGGATCTGTTTTCCTAATATCTACATGAAAACTGGAAGGATATTGTAGAAATGGCTGGACAATTTTGTCAATATTTTAATTACAATGTGATGTTTTTCAAGTACAAAGTCATATCTGATAAAAATTCACAATGCGTCTCAAAATCAAAATGATTTCATTGAGATTAATTGATGTATGAGACTATAAATGTGTGTATGTGGATGTGTCCTGAATATTCAGTTACTTAGACTAGGAAACAAATACATGTTCTTTTTTCTATAGGTTAATAATATTTGAAAATAAAAACACTCAAAATTAGGAACCAGCTCACATAAATAAAAACATACTCAACCTCTGAACAATTCTTAAAATTTATAAAAAGAAAGTATTGAGAGTCCTGGGCACTTTATTTTGTTCACTAATAAGGACTGTATATGCTCATAAAGAATCCTCCAGTCAGTCAGAGGACAACTTTAAATAAAAAAATAAGCTCTGTGGAGTTCCTGCTGTGGTGCAGTCGATTAAGAATCCGACTGCTGTATCGCTGAGGTGTGAATTCCATCCCTGGCCCAGTACAGTGAGTTAAAGAATTTGGTGTGCCGAAGCTGCAGCAAAGGTCACAGCTGTGACCTGGATTCAGTGTGTCGCCTGGGAACTTCTCTATGCCATGGATGTGACCATAAAGAGAAAGGAAAAAGAAAAAGAAAAAACCCTCTGAGCATTAATAAGGAGATACTTGCATTGAAAGGATTTTGAGAGGATTATTACAATAAGGGGAAAGGGACTGTTGAAATGGGAGAGAAGGGGGAGTGTTGTCTGTCGCAAAGGTAAGAAAGCTCCAACTCTGACATCTTCCAGTGTCTCCAGGGTTAGGCAAAAAGGAATTTTCTTCCCTTGAGAAGAGTCAACGACTAGAAAGAACCAGGTGTGGAGAATGAGATGGACAAGGTGAGCCAGTGTAGGTGACGGACGTGACAGGACAATAGGTAAGAGAATGTTTTATCCTGGGCTCAGCCTGTTCCCAGGAGGGGTTTCTTAAGGCGGGGCTATGTGCTGGATCAGGCTGAAGATGGGGCCAAATTCAGCAGCCTGGAGAAGATGGAGAAACGTAACTAAAGTTTAATCAACAGGCATTTTGCTCCAGTTGATCAGTGGGTACAAATAGTTCTGATAATCATCTATGAATAGGGAATGGAAATTTTGGAGGGTCCTTGTGAGCAAAAGGGGGGCCCATGAGTCCAAGGCTCAGAGTTCAGCCCTAGGAGCCAGTCAAAGGCACCATCTGAAAACAAGCCTCTATTAGAAACGCGCAGGCTTGGAGCACACAGGCCTTGCAGGTTAACCATCTCCTGCACAAGCACATTGCCTTCTGCCTTCTAACGTGGTAAGCTGAGCACCTGTATCTACATTGATGATTGTGGATGGAGCCATCTTTAACTCATCTATTAATTTGGTCACGGTCTCTAGCACAACGCTTTGTCCAAGGTAATATCAAATTGAACTGGTAAACCTTATGGGCCTGGAGTAACTGAGGCTTTGGTTTACATCTAGTGGAGCTCAACCATTGATTCGAGAAACACAATTTTATTTTAATTTTCTCCTTAGCTTTCCATGGACTGCCACCTGATGTGTTAAGCATCTCAAGTCTTTTTTTTTCTTTTTTCCTTTTTTTTTTTTTTACAGCTGCACCTGTAGTATATGGAATTTCCCACGTGAAGGGTAGAATCAGAGCTGCAGCTGCCAGCCTACGCCACAGCAACAGCAATGCCAGATCTGAGCCACATATGAGAATTATGCTGCAGCTTGTGGCAACCGCCTGAGGGAGGTCAGGGATCGAACCCACATCCTCACAGACTTTATGTCGGGTTCTCAACCCTCTGAGCCATGATGGGAACTCTCGAGACTTCTTATAACGTTACTTGTGGACTTTTGCAAGTGAAACTTTCTAAAAATATTTGCCTTTCATTTTAATGGCTTTAGAACATTTAATCACAGAACTGGGAATGTTTCCGTGGTGCTGGGATGAATATAAGTGATATTCAGAGCATCAGCAGCAGTTAGTGGAGGCCACTTGAGCTCAGGCAGGTCTGAATACAATGGACAGGGAGAAACATCATTTGAGCATTCCTTCCTAGCAGCAAACACTGCCTGTGCTCAAACAAACAAGATGTTAATCCACCGGTACTGTGACAAAAATCCTTTGACCATCTAAATTTTTCATTTCTGGAAAGAATCCCCTCAAAAAATGCCCCCTCAAAGCTCCATATCCAGTTTCACTTATTTTCGGTTTTTCTTTCTTCCTTTCTTTCTTTCCTTTTTTTTTTAGGGCCGCACCCAGGGCATATGGAGGTTCCCAGACTAGGGGTCCAATAAGAACTGTAGCCGCTGACCTACACCACAGCCACAGCAACGCCAGTTCCCTAACCCACTGCATGAGGCCAAGGATCGAACCCACGTCCTCATGGATGTTGGTCAGCTTTGTTAACTGCTGAGCCACGACGGGAACTCCCTTTTCAGTTTTTCTATCTCCTTCCCTACTTCTTCCTCTTCTGTCCTGAGACAGCCTTTTATTAAATAATTATCAACAATTAGTTGTTTGCCTTTGGAAAATTCCCACTGCTTCATTGAACCATAATCATTTGCTACTTTATTCCCTGCTCTGCCTGTTTCTGGCCCAGAATATGGCAAGGACTCCAGATTCTAACACGATGCTCTGAGCACTGGAAAACCCAGGTGCAAAGATTGTTTCAGGGCAGATTGTGTTGTTCTGGGCTGAACACCTGGCCCAAATCTTTATACACACACAACACATCCCTCTCTGTCACACGGCTGACAATCGGACATGGCAAAGATGAGACAGGAGTGAGATTGAATTGAATTGCCATTTGCTGAGATAGAATGAAGATGGATGGCGCCAGGAGAGCCTCCAGTTTTCAGTGTGCTGGACTCTTCTCCGTGATCACGTGTGCCATTTGTGAGGTTTCCGCATGCCTATTCTTTCAAGCAACAGGACAGTTATTTTAAACCTAGCAACATTTTTAGTGAAAAATGTAGGAGACTACGTAGTGACCTTTCATGAAACCTATAGAAATGTCTAATAAAGCTTCACCAGATTAGTTTACCTAATTCCTTCTTTCTTTGTTTCCAACATTGGGATGTCTTTGTAAAACTTAAATACAAAAGTATAGTAGAAAAGGCAATAACTCAGTGCCCTCCAGCATATGACTAAACATTTCTGAAACACTTCGGGGTTTTGTTTGTTTGTTTTTTCTTTTTGGGTTTTGTTTTGTTTTGTTTTTCTTTTTAGGGCCATACCCATGGCATATGGAAAAACCGAGGCTTGTGGTAGAATCAGAGCTACACCACAGCCACAACCACAGCAACTTGGGATCCAAGCCGCCTCTGTGACCTAGACCACAGCTCGCAGCAATTCCAGATCCCATCTGTGTTCCAATAGGTGTTAATTCCACAAACATTTATTTGGGACCAAGCATGATAAACACTGTTTAGATGGCACTAGGAAATGCAACAGAGAACAGACAGGTTCCTTGGCATTTTAGAATTTCCATTCCAGCAAGCATTACAGATGGTGAGCCATAATAAAAACATAATATAAAATAAATTCAATTGAGCATAGAGCATCAGTGAAAGGTGCTGGAAAATCATAATTAAAAAGCAGAATGAGGAGTTCCCTTTGTGGCTCAGCCGGTTAAGAAACAAACATAGAGTCCATGAGGATGTCTGTTTGATCCCTGGGCTCGCTCAGCGGGTTAGAGATCTGGCACTTTTGCAAGCTGTGATGTAGGTTGCAGAGGCAGCTCAGATCTGGTGTTGCTGTGGCTGTGGCATAGGCCTCAGCTGCAGCTCCGATTCAGCCCCTTGCCCAGGAACTTCCATATGCTGCAGGTACAGCTGTAAACAGAAAAAAAAAAAAAAATCATAGAAAAGAGTTATAGATAGTATTCATTTAGATCATTCCCAAGCCCAGAGGCCCCAAGTTCCCCTTTAGGTAAATTTGGGAGTTAAAAATTATCACTTGAAATGTCCCATCACCATTTATTTTTTCATTAATCAATATAAATGTGGTTTTTTGGGTACTAATTAAGGAGGTGGTGATGAAGTCAGCTCTTACCTAGCACTTCAGCTGGGAGAGCTGGAGCTGGCCTGTCACCATCGTGACATTGGCAAAAGCCTCTAGAGGGCGACAGTGAGAACAGGGGCTGAAGAGTTTGCTCCATAAAGAGATCTGCCAGGAACACATACAGCCCTATTCTCTGGGCAGTTTTTCTTCTTACTCCCCTGTTTCCCAGACTATATATTTTCCACCTCCAACTAAGATTCCAGTCCATCCCCTCCTGACATTTTTCAAACTGGCTCCAGCTCTTGCTGCACCCCCACTTGTGTTGCATTCCCTCACCCTTGTTGAGTGGAGGGCTGATGACATGAGCACACTACTGCTTAAGGCACAGAGCCTTGTCTTTGAAAACGTCAAGGGCAGTACTGTCATCACCAGAACTCCTCTGACTATTGAATAAATAGCATTGAAAAATCAATGAGGGAGTTCCCGTCGTGGCTCAGTGGTAACAAACCCAAATAGCACTCATGAGGACTTGGGTTCAATACCCAGGCTCGCTCAGTGGGTTAAGGGCCCCATGACACCGTGAGCTGTGGGGTAGGTTGCAGGTGAGGCTCGGATTCTGTGGTGTAGGCCAGCAGCTGCAGCTCTGGGAACTTCCATATGCTGTGGGTGCAGCCCTAAAAAGCAAAAAATAAAAATAAACGAATTTATTCCTGGGAGAGGATAAGTTTTTCAGACTCAGCATGGCGGTTTTGGCAAGCCCTTGAGTGGGAAGATAGTCACATCCACTAGCATCTGACTGAAGTCTGAGCCTGGTCAACTTCTAATGACTCTGGAAATAGAGTGCAGCCTCGGCACAATGCTCCTCAGTGTTAACTCACCAAGATTTTACTAATGACTACTCTCTCCATGCTCCTTGTTTAGGTTCTTGTAAGTCATTGGAGTGTGGAAAAAATTATGGCCCCAACTTCACAGGTAAGAACATTGAGATTCAGAGGTATAAGATGATCTAATCAAGGTCTCAAAGAATAATAAGAAAAGTAACAGCAAAACTAAGATTTCCTGAGAATTTTCTCCATGTACAAGACACCTGTTAAGAGCTCTACATGCATTAACTTATTTAATCTCCGCAACAGTCATATAAAGTAGGTATTATTATTATTTTGTCATTGAAGAATCTGGAACATGCCGAAAAGGAGTAACTTGCTCAAGTTCACAGAACTGGAAACAGAGCAGAATTCATCCCAGTTAGCTTAACCCCAGAGCCTGCAGTCTTAACTTCTGCTGCAAGGACTTAAATTGACATAAATTGGAGGCATAAGAAGTGAGAAAGCTCAAAGGATATACAAGGCAGAGAAGAAAAGAAGCAGAGTCACAAACCACAGATCATCTTTTATCATTTCTATTGCATATTTTCTCAGCTAGTGTTACTCCCCTAAAATAAGAAGCAAGAATGATGAAGAAAACTGCATTTTTTCTTACTTGACATTGAGTGCTAATAAGGCTGGAAAAGTGGAGTTCAAGTCTATTCAGAAAGCTGAATTAACTAATGTATCCCCATGCCAGGAGAATGTACTTTTAGATCATTCACATAAGTTCCACAAAGTAAATATCATTTAACTGAAAAATGTAAATATGTCCTCAATCTGGATAAACACGAGCTTACAAGGTGTTTTCCAAAAGTTTAAATTCCCAATAAAATTTTCTTCTTCAATCACCAGAAAGAAAAAAAAATATGTTTTGTTTGTCTTATGATGCTTTCAGAATAATTTTTTTTTGCTTTTTTTTTAAGGGCCCCGGGTGTGGCATATGGAAGTTCCCAGGCTAAGGGTCAAATTGGAGCTGCAGCTGTCAGCCTACACCACAGCCACAGCAATGCCAGATACAAGCCATGTCTGCGACTTATACCGCAGCTCACAGCAACACTGGATCCTTAACCCACTGAGTGAGACCAGGGATCCAACTCACATCCTCATGGATGCTCCTTGGGCTCGTTACCACTGGGCCACAACAGGAGCTCCAGAATCGTTTTTAAATGTCATGTTACACTTGACTTTTTAAAATGTTATATTATACTGAACATTCTCAACCGGTAATGCTGTACCATCTACAGAAAAGAAACAAACTCATGGACATAGAGAACAGACTTGTGGTTGCCAAGGGGGAGGGGAAGGGAGTGGGATGGCCTGGGAGTTTGGGGTTAGTAGATGCAAACTATTGCATTTGGAGTGGGTAAGCAATGAGATCCTGCTGTATAACACAGGGAACTATATATAGTCACTTGTGATGGAATATGATAGAGAATAAACTGAGAAAAATGTGTGTGTGTATATATATATATATATATATATATATATATATATATATATACATATGTGTGTATGACTATGTATGTATGTGTGTGTGTGTGTGTGTGTGTTGGGTCACTTTGCTGTTGGCAGAAATTGACAGCATTATAAATCAACTATAATAAAAAATAAATTTAAAAGAATGCTGAACCATTCATCTGCTCAAAATAAAAGTGAGTGAATGAAAGAGCAGAATGGCTCAATGGAGTAGAGAGGAAGTGTGCAGCAGCCACATTTTCAGCACGGGAGGAATGGACATTACAGGCACATGCTGGGAGGTCAGTTTTAAATTCTGCTCTTAAAGCTTGACTCCAGAAGGCAGCAAGAAAAAAAAAAAAATTTAAAGGAGGGTGCTTTCAAAATGACCAATTTGAAGGCTGACTCACAATGGGTCTAGGAGTTAGAAGAATCTCTCACAAAGCAGGCCAGTGGGGAGAAAGGTAGAGCTAAGTGCCCACAGCACACAGGCCTGCCGTTCACCAATTCCAGGTGAGCAACTTCCACTCACTATGAGGAATGGAGGAGCTCTTTGTCATGAATCAGCTCAGTGGAAACTCGGCAACACTGCCCTTGACCACCTTGGCCACAGCCAGATGAAAGCAGGTGATTATCACATAAGGTGGCCCCCATGGAGTGGAGCATTTCAGCGGCCTCATCAACAGTATCCTTTCTCCTTCTCCTTCTCACCTGATTTTATGTGAGAACATACCGTCATCCACATAAGCCACGTGGTGGAAGAGAAATTGATTCCATCCCAGGGCTTGAATGAACACAGTCCGGACTAAGCCCTCCCATTGGAGCCAGCCTTCCCTTTTGAGAATCCTTATAAGTCCAGGGACAGATTTGGGACGTAAATTGACCCAACTAAAGGGAAGACTATATAGAGAATTCTCTCGCTCTCTAGTTCTCGCTCTCTCTCCAGCTCCCAACAAAAATTGAACAGAAAAAGCACTTCCCTGTTTGCTTCTGACAGCCAACTTGCAAATGTAAATGGTTTATTAAACAATCTGAATTACATGGGGTCAAGAAAAACATAACGCATTTTTAAATTTTTTCAAATACCAGGCCAACTGTGTTTTGTCACATATCTTTTTGCTGCCTCATGATGAATCTAGGGCAGATCCCAAAGTTTCTGTTCTCTTTCACTAGGAAAAAATCTCCAGGCAGTCTAATCTGATTTATACCCTGGCTCCTGTGTGTGATTTAAAGCTCTTGGTCCCGTGTGCTGAGCACCAGCTAGGCTTTGCCCTGAAGAGCTTGAATTTGGGAAAAGGGACAGTCTTTTCCCATCTGCTCTGCTTTGATCTTCCTCCCATACCTTTTCTGGGTCCATCTTTGTCAGTGTTGGGCACTGGGGGAGGGAAAGGAAGCAAGGAAAAAATTTTTATGATTTCATTGGAATATATTTGACTTACAATGTTGTATCGGTTTCAGGTACATAACGAAATGGATCAGTTATACATATAAATATATCCATTCTTTTTTCCCCGTATAGATTATTACAAACTACTGACTAGATTTTCCCTTGCTCTACAGTAGGATCTCATTAATTATCTATTTTGATACAGTAGTGTGTGTATGTTATTCCCACACTCCCAATGCTTCTCTCCCTCTGGAAAATGTCTTTCTTTATCTGGGAGTGTGACTGCAATTCTCTGTTGACCATGATTGCTTCTCTAGTTAATACCACCCCACTGGTAATGCCCTTCTTGGGGCAGGAACCCAAACATCTGCCCTCCCCATGGGATACACCTGTGGGTGTTATGGAGCACCCTGTGGAGTCACTCTGAACACTCAGAATAGAAGACACAACTCTCAACTATAACTCCAGCTTGACCTTTTCTTCCTGCAGCCGGTGGTACCCTGTAGTGCTCCTTCTCTCTCTCTCTCTCATCCCCCATCCAAGCGTCTTGCTCCTGGTCCCCAGCATCTGATAGGCAACCTCACAGGTAGGATACCGTCAAAACAGCTCAAGCTCAATCACCTACCTCAATGTCTGCAGTACATTTAGGCAAACTTACAATGCTGGGCAGTAAGGATCTTATCTGCACCAAAGCCGTTCCTCATCCCCTTTCATCTAAGCTGGGTCTTCTCTCTGGAATTTTCTTCTCCACTCAGATGTGCTTAAGGTAAAATCTTCAAGTGGGCTGTCTCAACAGACAGTCAGTCAAGAGTAAGTAAAGCATAATCTCCTCTTTACAGGGTAATCTTGGTTCATCTTGGGGGCCCCTCCCATGATATTAAGGTAGGGGAAGGAAAAATGCCCTCCCCACAAGGGGGAGACACAAACGAGTACAGGCTAATGACCCACCAGTCATGCAGCCGAGAGCAAAGGCCAATGGCTGAGATGGGGGAAGGAATGCAGCTCTGAAGCCATGTTCTTCTCGTTTCTAGAGGTCAATTTTGGCAGAGAAACAGTGACAACTGACAGAGGACTTCAAAATTGGCTAGCTGGGTGGGAAACGACCAGTCTTTTCTTTCTCCCTCCCTTTCACACCAACCTGTTGGAAGAATTAAAACCAAGGAAGCAGTATGGAGCTGCATAATTTGCAGGCCCCAGTGCAAAACAAAAACGCAGGGCCCCTTATTCAAAAATTGTTAAGAATTTCAAGATTGAAAGAGCAGAGCCTTAAAATAAGGGCGAGTCCTTTCTAAGTGTGAGGTCTTGTGTGACTGCCCAGATTCTAGTGGGTCCAGAAAGCACAAAGTCAAGCCAGAGAAGACTGTTATCAAGTCTTACTATCTCATAGAGTTTACCTTAGGTGCTGGACTTGCTTGAGGTGCATCACATTTTCCTTCTTTTTTATTTCTCCGTTTTGGAATAGAAATGTCTGTCTGATGCAGGTCCCACCACTGTGTTCTGGAAGCACATAACCTATTTGACTTCACAGGTTCACAGCTGGAGAGGAACTTTGCCTCAGGATGAATATTACCTCGAGGCTCACTCATATCTGACTTATATGATATTTAGATGAGACTCTGGACTTTAACGTTGATGCTAAAATGAGTTAAGTCTTCTGGGTCTGTTGGGCTGGAATGAATGTTTTTTCACTGAAAAGGACATCAATTTGGGGCTGCTGGAGGCAGAAAGCTACAGACTGAGTATTTATCATCCCCAAACTGACATGTTGAAGCCTAAATCCCCAATGTGATGGCCTTTGGAAGCAGGACTTTGGGGAGCTAATTAGGTTATGAGGGTCGATCCCTAAAGAGTGGAATCGGTGCCCTTATAAGTAGAGACATGAGGGATCTGATGTCTCTGTCTGCACTCCACCACTTGAGGATGTAACAAGAAAATGGCCATCTGCAAACCAGGAAGCATCCTATTACCAGAGGCTGGATCTGCTGGTGTCTTGGTATCAGACTTTTAGCCTCCAGAACTGCGAGAAACAAATATTTGTTGTTTCAGCTCCACCAGCTGAGGCTTTCTGTTATAACAGCCCACACTGACTAAGACAACGTCAGAGGACTTTGATACTCCCATCTGCCCTTCTACCATCACACACACATTCTGAGACAGATGTAATGTTGGACAGGAGTAGAGTTACAGTGAGACAGCTTGAGGGGTTCCCTTGGGGGAAAACGACTTGGAGGTTCCATGTCCCCTGTGCCTGAAATCCTAGGTCAGATTTGGAAAAGCAGAAAGGGAATAAGTGTAGGGAAGATCATTTTAAGCAAAAGGAAGAGAGTAGGCAATGGGATGGAGTCTCAAAGTCAAGACAATAGAGGACACAGGGATGGGAGAATGGAGGACTTGCAATGTGGAAGTGGTCATAGCCAAAATTTGGAAGACCTTGAATGTACAAGTAAGTTGTATGGTTCATCCATGCAATATGGTGTTTTATGCACATCTGTGTTGAAATTTTCTATTACTCTAGTATAATGACTATATATGAACTACTGCTAAAATCCCAGTTACACGGAGTAGCTTAAAACGTGGTGTGGATTCTGTGATTCAAGTAATACTTTAAGAATTACAAGCTTCTGGTAATGCTGCTTTATTCGTGATAGAAAAGGGCAACGGCCAGAGGAGTGCTGGATTTGAGACTCCTTTGCCACTACCATCTGTGCATCTTTGGGAAAATCATTAACTTTTCTGATCCTCAGTTTATCTGTCTATAAAGTGAATGTCAATATACATTCCTTACAGGATTGTTTTGAGTATTCAATCTGACAACATTTACAAACGTGCTTCACAAGCAGCAAGGCCACGGTACAGTGTCAATGTGGTTCCTGACTTTATTTTAGAAAGGTCATCCCAATTGATGACTGCTTGAAAAAGGACATATAAGTCTGCAGAGGCAGAGTTAAAACAGGCTAAAGTATTTATAAATACAGTTTTCACTGGGCAAACACACTTTTGACAGGTGATTCTCAGGGGAGGTTTTCAAGTGTCAAGTTCATGCATCCATGAATAGAACTCATAATTGAGGGTAGTCAACTTGATGTACAGCTCCTAAGATCTTGGATAACATGAGTTTTTTTTAATGAAACTTTTGTAATAATTCTGCATTTATATACTCTGATTCCCTATATATTCCCAGTCTCATATCTCAGCCCCTTTGAAAATACAGGTTTCTGTTTATTTTGAAAGAGTGTTGATAGAAAGTCAATTACGTAGTCACCTTCACTGTGACATAGTTTGGTTCCTGTGGTTTTGGTGGGCATAGATTTTAGACATTATTTTCTCCAGTAATAAGGGTTCCTTGCTATTACCTAACAAGTGATCCATGATCCTACAGAACCTCATTCAAGTTGTTTTCTCTGTTCGAAATATATTCTCCTATCATGAACACTTGATTAATGGCTCTTCCAGCATCTATTTATCCCATTCCAGTGACCTCCAGTTTCCATCTTGATATCTGCTCGCTTAAAGGGAAACTAATACCTGCCCAGCTCCCAGGGGTTGGCACATGATCTAAGCTAAACCAGTCACTGCCTTCTATTTCATTGGCTCCAGTGGTTGATTTAGGGGTGGACAATACCACTGAGTCTAGAGAGTTAACCAAGGAGTGATTGACTTTAAGGTCTAACTGTATAGATGTATCAGGATAAATGGGCTTGTTTATTTTTATTTTTTCCATTTTTCTAACTTTATCACTAAACATTTGTGGTGTTACACATGGTCCTATTGAATCATTTCCTAGCTTTTATTCTTTTCTAAATACTGAAATGCATATTCCAATCTTTTGCTTATTACTTTACATATATAGTTCTTTACACGTAATAGACATAGTTGTTTTAAGACTGTGTCTGATAATTTCTAAATCTGAAGTCACATTGGGTACATTGCTATTGTCTATTATCCTGCTGCTCACTCATGTCATATTGGTTCCTGTACATCTGGTACTTGTTATAGCATCTGGATATTCAATTTGAAAAGCTAATTGTTTAAATAATTTTAGGCATATGATGGCGAACCTTCCACTAAGGAGGAGTTTTGCTTGCTCTATCAGACATCTAAGTCTCTCAGTCCAGACTGCCTTAAACTCATTTTGTATCTTGCCCAGTTTTTTTTTTTTTTTTTTTAATTTGTTTCAGTGGTAGTTTGGTTTAAACTACCCAACTTGCCATAACTTAAAGCAAAAATTCAGGGACGGAAGACTAACAGAGATCAAGTTTCTCAAACTATAGTTAAAACACATACAATTCATCTGGTACCTTGTTAAATGATGGGATTGTCAATAGAAATGCAGATTCTGAGAGTAGGTAGAGGGCAAGGGCCAGAATTCTACACTTTAACAAGCTCCTAGATGATGGAAATGCTAAAATTCCAATAGCAAAAAGGTAGGTAACGTCTGTAAAGCTGGATAGGAATATTGAGTGGGAGATGAAAGATTAAAATTCATGCTAGAACATTCCGAGTGTATTTTTGAACAGGATACTGCCCAAAATGAAACAAGTTAGAACATTTCCTTTATAATATATTGAATCTATAGGTACTAAAGAAGTTAGGGAGTAGTACCTGGTATAGTAGTCCTTTCAGAAGTACTCTGATTTCAGTAAAAATATCTGCAAGGAGTGAGAGGGTTATGAGTTAGACTAAGATAGAGGATAGAGAATAGTATGATATCTGTTCCCCACATCACTCGCCATGACCTGTGGAGGTTGGGTCTGCAGATAAAAGTTAAGGAATGTTTTCACAGGGAGCTATGTGAGCCATAGGGGTATAAGTAGAAGGCCATTTGTCATCATTAGGCCTTGTAGCTTTGGATGCTGTGGGAAGCCAACCTGTGACTGGTCCTCACTAATTGGTACCCAGTAAGCAGGTTTGCAGGATGGGTGGTTCCCCTCAAGTTCAAGGACATATTCAAGGCAGTCTGGAAAAAAAAAACCACAAGTAAACTTAGGTGGCAGGAAGAGGTACTTCCAGGACTCCTAGAAATAATTAGGATAGCTTTTAAATGGAGGTCGTTTAGGATTCCGGTGAAGAAAAAATGCAGTGGAATTTGAGAAATCACTGTTAACATCGACCTAATCTGAGATATCTATATATCCCTATTGCTGATCTAGCTATAGATATGTATCCATCTATGATCTATCTATCTAAAACCTTTTTTAGCATCTAGAGTTCATATGCATTACATTTCAAAATGAAGGGTAATTGCTAACTAATGAGGTAGTATCGGAAAGTGCAAAATTTTTTTAAGCATATCTTTTCTGTCTTAAATCCCTGCTCCATCATCACTGGCAGGATTGTTCGGAGCAGTTAGTCACCTTATTCAATTCCAGGGAGTCTATGAAGAACAAAAGCAACAATCCTTACAAACTGCCACAAATCAGATATTTAACAACAAATGTAAATGTCTTTATTTTTACCTTCCCTTAGTATCAGTAACTTAAGAATATACCTGAATTCCAGTCACACCTTCATCCAGTTAGGACTGTGATGACAGAAGATCTGAAATATTTGAACAAGAGATTCTCAGAAAATCAGCATCACTATTGTGTAAGAGTTAAAAGCAACGGAAATGTAAGCCCTCTTTCTTCTGCTCACTCCATATTTAGAACACCGATGTGCCAGGCTGGGAGCAAGGACTTATTTGACTGTACCATTGCAAAGTTGAGGCAAACAGACTTGGGATAATTAACTAATAAATTGTTTTTTTATTTAGTAATCAAGGGAAATGAAATCCTTCCGTATCCTCAAAGTAGGTCATGCTCAGATTCTTTTGAATGCAAAGTGGTAAGCATAACTGATCCAAAAGTTTTATTGTTTAGACCCAAATGCCAAAACATGAATATAATTTTCTCCTATATTCATTCTCCTGTATTCATTCTCCTATATTCAGTTCAGACATATTTATTAATAATTGCACAATTTACAAAACAGACCTTCCTAGAACAGTAGTGTTTTTATCGATCTCAGCAGTACCACATGCCAGGCACATCCAGCACCCCTGGAAATGATTTTTCAGCATCCACTTAGTAACTTTAAAATTAGAATCCACCTTAAATACTGAAAACACATTTTCAATTTACCCTTTCAAAATGCCCTCAATTAATGAAACTCTGAACTCAAAGAAGAACGCTTTTACATTGGAAATTGCTAATGGGGGCTTAGGGGAAATATATTTTATAACAGATACTCATCTGAGCATGCAAACATCGACAGAACCAGCAGTTCCATATACATTGTGCGGTTTAGCAGGAAAAGAGCTGATCTTGAAGTGAAAACATACAGAGTGACCGCTCACACAGCTGGGTTTGAGACATGCCGAAGCTTGCAGGTCACTGAGAAGATTCTAGAGAGACCCTAACTACAGGGCTATCTTCCCCTTCCCAGGTACGCTTCCATTCTTCAGAGATCAGATCTGACCAGCCAACTGCATTACTGATTCTCCACAGAACTTGGCCAGGTTCACTGCAAGGAGACTTTTTTTTTTTTTTGTCTTTTTGCCTTTTATGTAGAGCTGCACCCGTGGCATATGGAGGTTCGCAGGCTAGGGGTCTAACAGGAGCTGTAGCTGCCGGCCTACGCCACAGCCACAGCAACGAGACTTTTTAGCTGAGTAATCTCTGAACAGTCTCTTTGCCTTTTTATTGCATCTAAAAGATTAAAGACTTGAGATTAAGAGGTGAGGGTCAGTGACAGTCTGTGGTATCGAGGGAGCTTTTCTTTACTGCTGCTGTCATTGTGGTGGGGACCGCAAAGTTCTCATGGCTGCAGATGTGGGTGACCTAGCTCTGCTCTTCCACCCCTAGAAGTCGTAATTCTGCGAAGCTATAGACCTACAGAGCTAAATGAGCAGAGAAACCCCTACACACTACCCACACACACACACACGCACACACATCTAAAAATGAAGAATATTTTGTGGCTCAGTGGGTTAAGAACCTGACTAGTATCCATGAGGGTGCAGGTTCAATCCCTGGCCTCGCTCAGTGGGTTAAGGATCCAGCACTGTTGTAGGCTGCAGCATAGGTCACAGATGCCGCTCAGAGCCAGTGTTGCCATGGCTGTGGTGTAGGCCAGCAGCTGCAGCTCTGTTTCCACCCCTAGACTGGGAACTTCCACATGTCATAGGTGCGGCCATAAAAAGAAAAATAAATAAACAAATAAAAATAAAATGAAAGCAAAGAATAGGTGGAATGTGAATTCTCCAAATATTTAGTAAGTCTTTACTGTGTGCCAGTTATTAGGCTCAATACAGAAATATGAAGTCAAATTGACTAGATCTTACTAATGAGCCATCCAGAGGGAACAACTGTCCTGGAGAGTTGCCTAAACCAGACTTTGCATAAGTGAGAAATAAATCTCTCTCTTAAACTTCCAGAGAAGGAAGGCTTTTCTTTTTTACAGTTGCATCATACCAGTATTAATCCGATGACAAAATAACTCATAGTACTTGCCCTTAGTAGGTTTATAGTCCAGGAAGGTGACTTCAAGTTTCTCAGTGGCTTTAATAAGAACCCATTTTTTTAACTAAAATAATTATTTCTTTCTAATTTATGTTTTTTACTTCTATATATGATGAAAAGATCATTGCATTATCAAAACACATAAAAACAGATTAAAAAAATCAAATCCATTTGGAATAGCCATTCTCAACTCTGGCTACATGATAGAATCACCTAGGAGAACATTTTCAAAACACCAGTTCCAGAACCCTAACTTCCAGAAATTCTGGTTAAGTTGGTCCAGAGAAGGGTTCAGGCATTGGTATTTTTCAAAGATCTCTAGTTTGACACTCAATAAATTTGATATTTGCATTAAGCTCCTGGGATGGGTTGTCTTTTAAGTTCAGTCTTAAAATTAAACATTAAATTTAATGCTAAGCTTCCAGCTAGATATAAGAATACAGAATTATTTTTTCTCCTTCCTGCAACTTATCGTGATATTTCTGAGTGATTTGTTTACTCTCCGTTCCTGTGATGGTCAGTTTTCTGTGTCAGCTTGTCTGGGCTCAAATGCTATGCAGCAGATGCTAAGAAAGTTTTTTGCAGAGGTGATGAAAGACATAATCAGTTGACTTTAAGTGAGGAATGTTATCCTAAATAATCTAAAAGGGCCTGATTCAATTAATTAGAAGACCCTGAGAGCAGAACTGAGGTTTCTCAGAAGAAGGAGAAATTCTGCCTGTGGACAGAACCTTCAACCTGAGCCTGAGGGTTTCACCGTGATCATTCTGATGGCTTGCCTTGAGGATTTCAGACTTACCACAGTCACAGAAGCCAATTCCTTGTAATAAACCCCTTAACATATGTTAATATGTTATTATATTACATTGAGTATTACATTAATATTTTATTATATATCACATATTATTATATTAATAAATAATATACCACTATATATATCTCCTACTGATTCTGTTTCTCTCACTGAACTTTGACTAATACACTCCCCAAACCCCATTAAATTGTATATTCTGAAAGCAGAAGTATCTGTGTTATTCATTATGCATCCCAGTACCTAGCAACACGCTTGGTGCCCAACAGACATAAACGAACACTTGATGAATGGATAAACAAAGTGGTTGGGGGACTAAAGCATTCAGCATAAAGACTGGGCCAGGAAGCACAATAAATAACGTGGAATTCTGCACAAGGAGCCAGCACACCCAGCCATGGATGGGGATCAGGGGAGATGTGCAGTGAATTGAGGTTGAAAGCTGGAGACTAGGGGAGCAAAATGGCATACTCAGACAGACACATTATATAAGCTAGACTAGACAAAGAATTTGTGTATACAAATAGAGGAAAATCAGTTTTGAAGAACAGATCATAACCAGATTTTTCACGATTAAATCCAGAACTTTATTCTTTCAGCTGATGATCTCTCTCTCTCTCTCTCTCTCTCCCTTTCCCTTAAAGATTAAAAAACTTTTCTTCATATGTATTTTACTTTGTGGGTTCATATCAGGAAGGGAAAAAAGTTTTCCTAATAAATTTTATTGGAGTATATATAGTTGACTTACAAAGTGGTTAGTTAAAAACAGCTTTTTCATGAAGCCCCTCTGGTTAAAGGAAGACGTGGAAGACAGGGTTTTGTGTGCTCAGCCCCTTGCTCACTGGCGTGGATGCTACTGAGAAACCTCTAAAGAACAGTCAGTGTTCCACAAAGCATCATTTGAAAATCAGTGCTAAAGTAATTGGCCATATCAATCAGCATTAACTATTTAGAGCACTCTGGCACACCACACGCTAGAGAAGCTCAGAGCTGAAGAGAGACCTGTCTTCTGGTGGTAGAACCAGCCTGAGGGCCAATAGGGTGCTCTCCCTGGATTGCAGATCTTTCCAGGCGTGACTAAGGTCTTGAGAGGCAGGTTTTCAAGGACTTTAAGATTTATTCCAAAGACAGTTTGTCTCTAATAGAGGAGACAGATTTCT
Source organism: Catagonus wagneri (assembly GCA_004024745.2). Taxonomy (NCBI): domain Eukaryota; kingdom Metazoa; phylum Chordata; class Mammalia; order Artiodactyla; family Tayassuidae; genus Catagonus; species Catagonus wagneri. The sequence goes on from PVHT021183553.1 coordinate 8,956,583, forward strand.
GTTAAAAAAAAAAAAAAACTGTGGAGATGTGCTTACTAGATTTTTCTCCTCCGTGAACTTGTGCTAGAGCCCTAGGGAGAGGAGGCAAAAATAAAGTACTCCATCATAAAAATATCGGAAACACTGGGGCAATGGCAAAGCCGCTTCACAGCCCACACTGCAAACTGCAAAAGAGCCGCAGCGCCAAAAGTTATCATCTTCACGTGAAGTGGAACAGATTCTAAAAACAGAATAGGAGAGAATGTCATCCGTCAGATGAGGGAAAGGTGAGGCTCATGGAGGCAAAAGTACTTGTCGCCTCACCTGCATATCCTGTCTTAAAAGAGGCAGAAAAATGACAAATCCAAAGGGCCCACAGAGACTTTAAAGTCTATTTGCTTGGTCTATTTTGCAGCACAGGCTTTCCGCTTTTTCCCCACTCTCTTCTTTTCCAATGCCCTGGACTCTTTCTGTCCACAATCTCCTCTCTTCCCAGAAGGGCTTCTACTTAGAAAGTCTTCTAAAAGACTTTGTTTCCTCTTCTCTTGGTGGTTAATTTCTTCATCATCTGTCTTTATTCGTTGCATTGCCTATACCTCACAGCAAACCCATTATTCTCATCTACTCTCTCAACTTTGAACCCTTGTTCTTTTGTCCTGTCCTCTTTGAAAACCCCAAGCTAGGAACAGTGTTAGAATGTGCCTTCTTCATACCTGTGTTGTATGGCCGAGCACTACGGATGAGAATCACACAGTCACAATGCAGATGACTGCAAAGCCCCTGTGGTCTCCAACCCTGGCTTTCGGCATCACCCATCAGCCCCTTACGATGACCTTCAGTGATAATCAAAAAATAATTGTCAGAGTTCCCATTGTGGCTCAGCAGGTTAAGAACATGACATAGTGTCCGTGAGGATGTGGGTTCGATCCCTGGCCTGGCTTAGTAGGTTAAGGATCTGGCGTTGCCACAAGCTGTGACATAGGTTGCAGATTCGGCTTGGATTCGGTGTTGCTGTGGCTGTGGTGCAGGCTGGTAACTGCAGCTCCAATTCGACCCCCAGCCTGGGAACTTCCATATGTCACAGGTGCTTCCATAAGGAAAAAAGAAAAAAGAACATTGTCAATGTACATCTCAGTTCCTAAGCGCCTCATTCTCAGCAGATGGTCTTACGTGAGTCAAGTTTGTTAGGCATTAATCATCTAGGTCTTGGTGTTGCTACTGTCCTGACACTCCCAGCTCGTAAACAATGTCACAGAACATAGACACCAGAAAAGGTCACTTTGTCCTCAGGATGGATGAAGACAAAACAAAATCATTCTCTCTTGTCTGCAACAGATAAAATCTGAGCTTTGCTCAAACCACAAATATGTGGTAAACCAGATGTCCCTCTCTCTTAGCTAATGTGCGTGACAGCTATTCCTTTACCAAAGTTAGCCTTGCATAACATTTACGAAGATGTCCAATCACAGAATGAGCTCACTTCCTGACAGCCTCCCATTGAGAGAAAAGTCCCTAAACTCTTCCCAAAAGAACCTCACCCAAGCCTAAATTTCACAAGAAATCCACTCTAACGTTCTTTTTCTGAAATGCTCCACAATTCCCTATGGGACTACCTTCTCCCTCCAAAGAAAAATTGACCCAAAATGTTCAACAATAGGCATATCTCCAGCGGTCTTTGGCACTGACAACAGCGATGAGATTTATTGTTATTAGCGAGACTCTGTGCTAAGTACACTTTTGTTAGGCTCTGTTCTAAGTACTTTGCAGTGTGATCTGTTTAATTCTTTGACAACAGTGATGATTTCACCCACTGTGCACATGAAAGCACTAGGACTGAATGAAATTTAAAAGCCGTCCAGGTAACAGACCCAGCATAATGGGTGAAGGAATTGTCCAGCTCTAGAGCTCATATGCTCAAGGATTTTAGAAATAACAAACTACAAATTTAACAAGACCCGTCTCTTTTTCACATCCTCTCTTCCAGTCTCAGAATAACGAGCTGGTCTCCTGTCAGTGTCAGCCCTCCCCTCGGTCTGTTCTTTGACCACCTCCTTTGTCTCCTTTAACACCTGGTTACAGCAAATATGAATTTTCTCCTAATTTTTCGACCTTTCTCCACTGGGACCATATCCTCAGTCTAAAATCAGGCATAAGCCACTTCCATTCTAAAAACAAGTCACAATTACCTCCAGTGACCCCAGGGCCCCTTCATCTTTTCTATCTCCCACCCAAGTTCTGGAAACTCTAATCTTTGTTTTCAAGAATAACATGATTAAAAATTGTAAGTAGGTATGCGTGAATGGAACTGGGAGGGAGAGCTTTTCCATTTGGAAGGGTGAGTGTGGGTGGAAGGGATCAAAGAATTTTTTTTAATAATATCGGGGTAAATATAAAGCATTGGAGAAAGAATTTCTCAGAGATACAGGAAGAGGAATTTTAGGTAAGTAAGTTCTATAGACTGAATGTTTGTGTCCCCCACCAAAAGTCACATGCTGAAAAATAACAGCCCAATGTATCAGAAGGTGGAGCAGTTCAAGAGGTAATTAGGTCACGAGTGTAGAACCCTCACTAATGGAATTAGTGGCCTTATAAAAGAACCTCAAAGAACTCCCTTGTCTCCTCTGCTCTGTGAGGGCATAGTTTCTATGAACCAGGAAGCAGGTTCTCACCAGATACCATATCTGCCGAGTCTTGATCTTGGACTTCTCGGCCTCTACAACTTTTTTTAAAAAATAGGTTTCTGTGGTTTATAAGCCACCGCACTCTTAGAGCAGACCACATGGACTAAGACAGTAAGCAAACGTAAAATCACAGAGAGAGGAAAGTGGCTCATATTTGAGACCTGATGAGCAATCTCGTCATCTGCTGGATCAGTCACAGATGGGTGTTTTAGACAACGGAAAATTATTTCTCACAGTCCTGGAGGCTGGAAGTCAAGCTCAGCTCACAGACCACTATCTCCTTCCTGTGTCCTCACGTGATCTTTCTTCTGTGCGGGAGCATCCTTGGTGTCTCTTTGTGTGTCCAAATTTCCTCTTTGGGCATCAGTCAGATTGGATTAGGGGCTGGATTAGGGACGATGCTAAAAGCCTTAACTGAATCAACTCTATGAAGACTTCATCTCCAAATACAATTACATTCTGATTACATTCTAAGTGGATTAGGACTGCAACATACAAACCCTGGGAGAACAAAATTCAGCCCACAACACCTGGGCTATAGGGGAACAGGGAGGATTAGATAAGAAATGTAGGTTAGGGCCAACTCATAGATGCCTTGGAACATAAGAACTGGAACTTAGAATATCTTTTTTACGCAGTGAGCTATGTGAATGCCTGACATGATAAACCTTACCTCACTGGACTCTTTAAAACTGAAGGTGACACCTGCCAATATGACTCTTTTACTAATCAGTTATTTCTCTGTATTGTAGTGTATATTTTGTAGCAACTAACTTCCCTATAAAGAGACCTGCTTTCAGATATATATATATATATATATATATATATATATATATATTCATATATTTCTCTCCCTAGCCTCCTCCTTAAAACCAAATCTAAGAAGGCTCTACTGATATTTAAAAGATTAGCTGAAACAAAATGTACATATAGCCAATGCTTAATTTCTTTAAATTAATAATTGTAAGCATTAGTTCAAATGCTTAAGAAACCAGCTGAGGCTATTCTAAATATAGGCCACATGCTTTTCCCAAGGAAGTCAGTAAAGCCTGAGGAAGTGGCTGAGGAAAGCACATTTACCCAGGAAATCTCTGTGCTGCAACATGGGCAAAGGCTCTTCCGAAAGGCAGAGATGCTGCCCTTGCTCTCACCAAGGACAGGTCCTGCAGGATGGCTTTTTCTAACACAGCACCGATTCATTTCTCAAAGGAAAACCGGAAGGTCAAGGACACTTACTGACTGCCAGTTTGACTACAGGCCCTGAGCTAGTTTTTCTCCATATGTATTATCTCATTTCATTCTATTATTTTCCTTCTGTTTTACAGATGAGGGAACAAACTCAGAAAGGTAAAATGATGTGCTCATAAGAATACAATAATAAAAAATCTTACGGTTACTAAAGAAGACAGGTGGGGTGGGGGGAAGAATGAACTGAGGGTTTGCGACTGGCACATGTCCACTGAGGTATATGGAATGACTGGCTAATGGGGACCTGCTGTAGTACAGAGAACTCTACCCAATATTCTGTGATAATCTATGTGGGAAAAGAACCTGAAAGAGAATATGTGCATACACTCATAACTGAATCAGTTGGTGGTACAGCAGCAATTATCAAATCATTGTAAATTAATTACACTTTGATAAAATTTTTAAAAATGAAAAAAATTAATTAAAAAATAATAGAATAGTGAGTTGAACACTGTCTTGTTTCGAAGTCCAGTCTCTTTGCCGTTCGCCGTGTTAAGTGCATTTTCTCTTCCAAGATTAGGAAGGTCAAGGTGTAGGTCAAGCCTTTGTTTGAATCCCACATCTGCCTCCTGCAATAGGAGGACCCCAGGAAGCAATCATGGCTGTGGACCACTGTCAAGGGTCTGTCTGAGTACAAGCCTAGACCAAAAAATCTCCCAACCTGCACATATACAGCAACTTGTTAGGCTGAACCACAGGAAATTACCATTTTTGAACATCAAAATTAGTCAAAACTGCCATTGCCAGAATTTTATATGGCTCATCCTTTTGCTGATTCATGGTGATAACACAAGAGATAATAATTGCAACTGCTACTCTACTTAACTGTTGGAGATTTTTCTGGCTTGGAAAAGAATTGTACATGTTCTCTTGCCTCCGGCACACCTAGAAAACAAGTCTCCTCTTGCCTAGGGAAAAACACCCAGTGTCATCCTCCAGTCCAGGAATATACACTCCTCTGGGCAAAACGGAAAAACCACATCCACACTGAGCAGAAATTCAGGCATTCCTCCTTGAGTTGCTATTTCCATAATTAAGGATGAGAGTGTGTCCTAGAATTACTTGCAGGTAACGAGGTGTATAAAGCGAAGAAAAATCCCCAAGCCGGAAGGGTCCCAGGATATCATCACACGTGTGTGTGTGTGTGTGTGTGTGTGTGTGTGTGTGTGTGTGCGGCATAAACCCACTAGCAAAACTTTACAGGTCACCCCTCTAGAGGTACCAGTAGGAGGTATGTCTGTGAGGACCTTTTAATGAAGGGTACTGGCTTCTTTGACTGACACCGTGTGTAATTAAAATTCAAGTTTGGAGGCATTTCTCAACTCCTCCAAAATGTACGAATCATCAACATTTTAATAGGTATATTAGAACACCCCCGGGGAATGTTTCCATGTTTAAGATATTTTTAAGAAGTGTTTGATAAGTTCCCTTTAATTTTTCTAATTTTTCCCTCTAATTTTTCTAATAAAAATATCTTATCTTCCCAAGTACTAAGAGGAGGGTTTCAAGAAGGGTTTGGAAGTTCCACTCAGTTAATGGCATTTGCACCTTTTTCCTCCTCAGCGGTGATTGCCTTGGAAGGCCAGACGAAGCTTTACTTAGGAGCTCACAGCTTTGCAAAAAGGAGAAAAATACTGAAAAAACAGGCTAATTCAGAGCTATGACCATTACACATTTTTTAAGCTGAAACAAAACTTGATTCTTATTCCTGAATCTGCAAGAATTTATGAGATGAACACTCAAAAAATAATTTGCTGCGTTTATTTTATCCCCTATCAGTTTCCTAGGAGAAAGTGAACTGGAAGGTTTTTATATCTATTGCACAGATGCTCCAAAGCATAATAAATTCATGAGAAAATTTCCCTTTTTCTTTGTTTTGTTTTTCTGTTTATTTATAAAGAGCTTGAAGACTTTTCTTTCTCCCATTTTTAAAGTTTCATTGAAGTATAGTTGATTTATAATAGCTTCTGCTCTACAACAATGGGATTCAGTTAAACATATACACATCCATTCTCTTTCAGATTATTTTCCCACATAGATTACCCCAGAATATTGGGTAGAGTTCTCTGTGCTGTACAGCAGGTTCCCATTGGCCAGTCATTCCCTATACCTCAGTGCACATACGCCAGTCCCAAACCCCCAATCCATCTCTCCCCCTCAACCATCTCTCCCCTTTGGTAATCATAAGATTTTCAAAGTATGAGAGTCTATTTCCATAACAAAGAATGAAATAATGCCACTTGCTGCAACATGGATGGACCTAGGAATTATCATACTAAGTGAAGTTACAGTGAAAGGCAAACATCATATGATACCGCTTCATATGATAGTGATTTCAAAGGAGAAAATTTCCCTTGAATGTGCAAATTCTTTCTTGACTCTTAAATCTTTAAATCCAAGTCACTGCAGCAGTGTATACAAATAACATTAGCTTCCCACCCTGTAACTGAATGCCTAGGATGGTTCAGGTTCTTCTTGTTTCTGTTAACTTATTTACTCCTTACAAACTCCTCCCACACTATTATTAGTCGTATTTCATAGATGAGAAATCTGGATCAAGGAATGTTTGAATTCTCAAGGTCTCACGTCCAAGAAGTGGCTGCACGGGATATTAAAATGGGCTTTGTGGTCACAAAGTATATGTTTCTTTGTTGTTGTTTTTTGTTTGTTTGTTTGCTTGCTTGCTTTTTAGGGCCACACCCGAGGCATATGGAAGCTCCCACACTAGGGGTCGAATCAGAGCTACAGCTGCCAGCCTACACCACAGCCACAGCAACAACACAGGATCTAAGCCCCGTCTGCGACCTATACCACAGCTCACAGCAACACTGAATCCCCAACCCACTGAGAGAGGCTAGGGATCGAACCTGAATCCTCATGGATCCTAGTCAGATTCCTTTCAGCTGCGCCACAACAGCAACTCCCAGAGTCTATATTTTTAATCATTGAAATACTGTCACTTGTGAGAAACCAGCTGTCATGGAAGCCCCTTCCTCCATCAAATAAGAACCATTATGACAGTTTAATGACAGCAAAGCACCCACTGCCCACCCTCCCAACATGTTCTGGTAAATGGCCTCCACGCACATAATCCTTCTTTCTTTTGAAATGTCCCCAAATGATTTTCTTGCCCCCTTGCAGCCAACCAAGGCCTGCCAGATATAACTGAAGACCAAATAGAGAGTTACCCCATTTCCAAACCTGCCACCTTAATAGAGAGCACCTCAGTATTTCATCTTTTTACTCTGTGAAACTGACTCTCCTTTGAAACTTGGGACTACTGCTGAGATAAAAGTGACAGCAAATGATTTCCTTGACCCTAAGTTCATTAATAAGCAGCCTGTGTTTTTTAGTCTCAGTCTTACTTTTGTCTTTGATAACCAAACACAAACCAGTTTGACCCTTTGATTCAAAACGAGGTTTAAATAATACAATTCAAAATATTCATAATAATTACAACGAGCTTTAAATAATACAATTCAAAATATTCATAATAATTAGTCTCAACACACTGAAATTATGATCAACTTTATTAAAATAAAAAAATTGATCAAGTATGACGATTAAGAGACATAACTGGGAGTTCCCATGGTGGTTCAGTGGGTTACAAACCCCACTGGTACCCATGAGGATGCAGGTTTGAAAGATCTTGATTGAATGTTGGAATCCTTGATAGATTGTGTCATTATAAAATAAATAATTACAGCATAGTTTCGACTAAAGGGATCTATAGAGAAAAACAGAATGATATTTTTATTTACCTTATTGGCTGGTGTTCTCATAAACAGATGGAAAAATGTCTCTACACTGCATCAGGATTAATGAGGTAAGTCATTTGCCCTAGATATGCCAAGATGGTCCAAGCTTCAAGCCATACCACAATCTGAGCATTGTTATATAGCCCCACATAACCTGATCATTAAAGGACACAGAATAAAAAGTTTGCTCTTTATACTCTTCATTTGCAGCTATAAGAACTTATTTATCAAAAGACAAACACTGCCACCTTCTGTGTAAATGTAGGCACTTTTAAAACACAGCATTTTCTGTGTTTCATTAGTGAGAGTAGTAAAAAGTATGCTCTTTTTTTTCAAACTACAAGGACATCTGACTTGTGGTAATTACTTGATTAAGATCTCACAACCCCAAGAAAATAGTAGCAAAGTCAACTTTTGTTCAAAGAGATTCACCCAGCATTTCCCCCAAGGTAGAATAAATAGCGCTCTTTGTCTTCGTTGCATTTATAGCTTCCGTATGTGTTTTTTGGGATTCCCATCTTTCTCATGCACACAGATGGTCATAAATTTATTTTTCTATTCTAGATAATACAACCTGAAACTCCAAACTCAAGAGGACATATAAAATAGAGAAAAGCTGATGATTTTGCCTTGACCTTCAGAATTCTAGAAGCCCCCTCATACACCCACCCATACACACACACACACACACACAAACATGCATGCACACACTAAACCACACCCCTTTACCAATTCCTCTCCATGTTCTAAGCTGATATCTATCCTGAGGACTTGTTATAAAAACCAGAATGGTGCTCCTGTTATGGTTCCAGGGATGAAGAACTTGACATAGTGTCCATGAGGATGCACGTTAGATCCCTGGCCCCACTCGGTGGGTTAAGGATCCAGCATTGCCACAAGCTGCAGTGTAGGTCACAGATGTGGCTCAGATCCTGAGTTGCTGAGGCTGTGGTGTACGCCAGCAGCTGTAGCTCCGATTAGACACCTAGCCTGGGAACTTCTATATGCTGCAGGTACAGCCGTATAAAGAAAAATAAAAATAAAAACCAGGGTATTTAAGAGGAGGAGAAGAAGGTGAGGGAGGGGAGTAAAAAGTGGCAAAAGACTTAAAGTTATACCAACCCCCTGGTGGAGTCTTCCAGATATCATGATGTTATGACCTCAGAGACCAGCGAAATTCCACTGGCCTGACCCTGAAAGAGCAGCGAAATCTTAAAACTGCTGTTCCCAAGCATAGACTACCCTCACTCTCCTTGTATACCCAAACAAACATCCTGAAGGATCAAACCATGAATTTTTATGAGAATTTTTTTTTTGTCTTTTTAGGGCCATACCCAAGGCATATGGAAACTCCCAGGCTAGGGGCTGAACTGGAGCTGCAGCTGCCAGCCTACACCACAGCCACAGCAATGCCTGATCCGAGCAGCTGCAACCTACACCACAGCTCACAGAAACAATAGATCCTTTAACCCACTAAGTGGGGCCAGGGATAGAACTCGCATCCTCATAGATACTAGTCAGATTTGTTATCACTAGCCATGACAGGAACGTCCAGAGAAAATTTTTGAGAGTTTTTGTAATTTCAAGGGCATCAGATAAACTCCCTTTCTAGTTCAGGTTGTACGCTGTAATAAGAGTGTTTTCCTGTCAACATTCTGTTATTGTTTCATCCCCTCAGGTTTTTTATTTCAAAGATGTCAACTGTATTAATTACCAAAAAATCAGAAACTAACCCATGCCCTCAGAAGTATACTCTTTGTTCTAAAAAAAAAAAAAAATTCCCAAGTGTTTATAGCCTGCTTTTCAGCCAAAACCTAATCAAGTTATTGGTAAACATCTCTCCCAGCCCATCTCAGAGACAAGAAGTAATTGTTGAAAGACACGACCCAACTGTGAATAGATCCAAAAAGTTAATACCGATGTCTTTATGGCTTTATGATTTTCCCCCACGAGGTCAGTGTTGGATTTCTCCTTAAATAATATGCTGCTAAAAAGGCAAATGCTGGTATTATGCTGCGAAAACCAAGAAAACTGATCACTTATGACCTGCAGAAGATTTTTTAAATGGATTGAGCATTCCATATTTTTTACTGAGAGAAAATTCATATAGCATAAAATTAAACACTTTAAAGTGGACAATTTGTTAGCACTTGGTATATTCACACTGTTGGGCAATCAGCGTCTCTAATTCCAAAATGTTTTTGTCACCCCAAAAGGAAATACAGCGGTTCCCCATTCCTCCTCCCCCAGTCTATATTCTGTATCTACAGACTTACCTGCTCTGGATATTTCCTATAAATGAAATCACACAACGTGTGACCTTTTGTGTCTGGCTACTTACACTGAGCATAATGTTTTCAATTTCATCTTGTCAGTATTTCATGCATTTTTATGGGTAATACTCCATTGTATAGATACATCACAATTTGTTTATCTAGGCACCATTGGTGGACATTTGAGCTAATGTGAATAGTATTGTTGTGAATATGCGTGTACATGTCTTTAAGTACCAGTTTTTAATTCTTTGAGTATATATCTAGGAGTGAAATTGCAGGGTCATATGGTCATTTTATGTTTAACTTTTCAAGGAACTCAATATTTACTCTTTTTTTTTATGGCTGCACCCATGACATATGTAAATTCCAAACCAATAGATTGAACCCATGCCTCCCCAGTCAGATACTTAACCCACCGCACCACAGCGAGAATGTCTCAATATTTACTTTTAAATCAAGATAACGGCAGAACAGATGGAGCTGGCCAAGTAGCAGAGAGCAGGACACAATACCCATGAAACCAGTAATACAAACCATACTCTAATCTAGTTGGGAGCTAGGATTTTACCAGGATGAGTTCAGCTGTGGAGAGGGACTTTTCTGTGTAGAATTTCTCTATATATTTTTTTTCTTTTAGGGCCGCACCTTCAGCATATGAAAATTCCCAGGCTAGGGGTCAAATCAGAATTGCAGCTGCTGGCCACAGCCATGGCCATAGCAATGTGGGATCTGAGCCACGTCTGTGACCTACACCACAGCTCAAGCAACGCCGGATCCTTAACCCACTGAGCGAGGCCAGGGATTGAATGCACAACTTCATGGTTCCTAGTTGGATTCATTAATCACTGAGCCATGATGGGAACTCCAAATCATATTTTAAAATGCAGTCCATCGTAATAAGTAAAAACTATTGGAGAAATAGCCAATGTCAGAAATGCAATCATATCAGTCAGAGGGGGGAATAATCCATATAGTATTACTTATTAATTATATTCATTTAGTAAAACATAAATTATATTGAAATCAACTCAATTTATGCAATATAATAGTATATTTAAATAGACTTTTGTATTCTCTTTAGCTCTAAGTTTCCTAAAGTCTTAAATTTTTTTCAGATACTTTGTTTTATGTGTATCATAGTAAAATCAAGCAATTCTATTAAGCATTTAAACAAATACATATTTAAATATAGGAGGAGCCCTACTTTATACACTCAAGGCTTTATCTTTTTTTTCCATTGTCTTGGAAAGAGTGATTTCAACAACCTACATTCTTTAAATGAAATCCACAGTAATAATGAGTGGAGATTACCCTTTCTATGGCTATTGTTTACAGAGTACAGAAACTTCTAATTGAGAATAAACAACTTGCTTTTACAACTTTACACAGGCCTTTCTATTACTAAATGGAACTCCTAGATCATTATTGCATTTACCTTTTCAGTTTCTATGTGTGAATAATAAGAATCTGAGACCTTGCTCTGTATGTTTCCAAAAGCTATTGTTTTTCTTTTTTCATTTATATCGCTAATGTTTGGAAAAAACATTTCTAATCTGTTACCATATCATTGTTAGGAGAAGTATGAATGTATAACTATCAGATCACAAGGAATTGAGACTTTGTTATAAAAAAAAACATGCATAATAAAGGTCCAAAATCAAACTCTTACTACTTGGGGGGAAAAGAAAAAAAAAAAAAAACAGAACACCATGCTTCATAAAGTTTATTTTGTAAAAGATATTCAGAGAATTTAAATCCAGACCAAAAAAAAAGAAAAAAAGGCCATACATAACAGTACGTGAAACAGAGACATAGCAAACAGACTTGTGGTTGCCAAAGGGGTGTGGGGAGGGACTGGGATGGACTGGGATTTGGGGTTGGTGGATGCAAACTATTACATTTAGAATGGATAAGCAATGAGATCCTGCTCTATAGCACAGGGAACTGTATCCAATTTATTGGGGCAGAACATGATGGAAAATAGTATAAGAAAAAGAATGTTTATATATGTGTGACTAGGTCACTTTACTGCATAGCAGAAATGGACACAACATTGTAAACCAACTATACTTTAATAAAAATAAAATTAATTTTAAGGAGTTCCCACTTTGGCTCGGTGGTAATGAACCAGACTAGTATCCATGAGGACTTGGGTTTGATCCTTGGCCTCAGGCAGTTGGTTAAAGGATCTGATGTTGCCGTGAGCTCCGGTGTAGGTCACAGACATGGCTCAGATCTGGTGTTGCTATGGCTGTGGCGTACGCCAGCAGCTGCAGCTCCAATTTGACCCTTAGCCTGGGAACTTCAGTATGCCCCAGGTTTGGCCCTAAAAAGCAGAAAAAAAAGAAAAAAAACTTAGAAAAATAAAATTAATTTTAACAAATTAAAAAAAAACTAACCGTGGCAAAAAATAAAAAAAGGAAGAAAAAAATCTCACAATACCATTTAATAACCTTTTCTGGCTATTTGTAAGACACAGTCTTTTCAAGGTTTGGATCCGTGTCTGACCAACTATTGGCGAAATGATCTTAGGTCAATTCACCTCTTCCCTCTCCTAAACATGTGGTATCGTCTCTAAATTTGAGTTCTAATCATTCTTGCTTTGCTGTTAAATGAACTGATTTATGCAAAAACCTTGTAAACTGTAAAATATGTAAACATATGGAGATTTTTTTCCTGTTTATTTTAGAAAGAAATAATCTATTAGAGCAAAAGGAAGCCAAGGTTATTAAGCAGAATCTAGGACGGGGTAATGAGGTTATAGATTACAGATTACAATAGCAATTAGACTAGAGAGAGGGGATTTGTTGTTTTGTTATGGGTTTTGGGGGCCACACCCTTGGCATATGGAAGTTCCAGGGCTAGGGATTGAATCCTAGCCACAGCTGCAGCAACATTAGATCCTTAACTCACTGTGCCAGGGTGGGAACTCCCTGGGATTTTTTAATTGAGGGAAGTGCCTATGATTGGATGGAGAAAAGGAGAAAACAAACGGGGAAAAGTGAGAGATGATTCCATTGTTAGCAGGTATAGAGCTGCCAAGATGATAAGGCCGGCAAGTGAAAATGACAGGGAGAGAAGTTAGAAATTGTTTTCCAGATTTGATGAAACTAAAAGAGATGGCAAGACCGGCAACCAGGAAGGATGCTTGGGACAGAAGCTAACAAGGATGGTGGGCGTTGGGCGGAGGAGACGGGAGGGACCCCCTCAACCCTGGATCCTTGAGTCATTGCTACCAGTCAACTGTGGGACTAAACTTGTTTTAACCATATGTTTTATTACTTACAGCCCAAACCAAGATAACAGTGAAGCTGAATTAAACAAAGCATGAAATAATCTTGGTAAAATAACTAAAATGTTTGCAGGTACTTAGAGTCACTTTACAAATAATTTTTTTAATGAATATATCTTTTAGTGGACTATGTCTCTTTAATAGCCTTCTTTTAACTTCAAAATTCATTCCTTTAGAGACCCAAGAAGGTAAATCGTCTCAAAAGTAACTGAAGCAGTAGTAAAAGCTAATACACTGACTTATAATTTAAACTAAAATATTATTGCAAGGTAAGATTTCCATGTGTTAGAACAGTGTTAAGTTCAAAACGCATTTATTTTGTCTTTAAATCAGGCATCATGCTGAAGGCTCAGCTTCTGCAGTTTCAGACATGAGTTGTTAGAAAAGATATTCCATTTTTAGGAGGGCAATTCACTTTCATAAAAGCCTATGTGAAATCTAAATACTTGAGGATAGATTAGACCACAGTCATCTCTATTGGAGTTCCAGTTGTGGCACAGTGGAAACAAATCTAACTAGCACCCATGAGGATGCAGGTTCAATCCCTGGCCTCACACAATGGGTTGGGGATCTGACATTGCCATGAGCTGTGGTGGAGGTCGCAGGCATGGCCTGGATCCCAAGTGTCTGTGGCTGTGTCGTAGGCTGGCAGCTGTAGCTTTGATTTGACCCCCTAGGCTGGGCACCTCCATATGCCTTGGGTGCAGCTCACATCTCAGCTCCTCCATTCAAAAGAAAACCTTTAAAAAAGGATAATTATTCCAAGACTTAAATTTTAACTGAACTGATAAAAATGTGGTTTATGCTACTCCCTAGGATAACTTGAATACACTGAGTTATGTTTTAACTATGATTTCTAAATAAACCACACTGTTCTTTCCTGAAAACAAAAAAGTGTTCATTTATGAAGCAGGCTTTTTTTAAAGATGATCGCTAAATTATTGATCATCGCGATAGCAAACATTTAGCCTCATGCTTGTTATGTGCCAGGTATTCCTAATCTTCAAAAGAAAAACTATTATTATCACCACTTTCCAGGTCAGAAACCTGAGACAAAGTAGTAAGTTAACCTGCCCAAGAATTAAGCTTTGGAATGAGAACATATGTACAGGCACTCTGACTCCAGACCTCCTACACTCACACTTCACTGTACCCTGCAGTCCTCCAGAAGAAATTTCAGTGAGTAAAGAAAGAGCCTGACAAGCTTTTGCTTGCTTAGGCATCCATTTCAAAGACATCCATCTTGAATAAATGTAATGCTAGCTGTATGACACGGATACCAACTAAACAATCAGATAAGGAGCCAGGCTACCTCACCCATGAAGTTCCCCTTTTATTTTTTCTTTATTTTTTGCCTTTTTAGGGCCACACCCATGGCATATGGAAGTTCTCAGGCTAAGGGTCAAATCAGAGCTATAGCTGCCGGCCTACACCACAGTCACAGCAATACCAGATCCAAGCTGCATCTATGACCTACACCACAGCTCACAGCAACGCCGGATCCTTAATCCAGTGAGCAAGGCCAGGGATTGAACCCTCATCCTCACAGATACTATGTCAGGTTCTTAACCTGCTGAGCCACCATGGGAACTCCCATCCATATTTTTAAATTCAGTGGTCTGAATGTGTATTCTGCTTAATTTCTCCTCAGATAAAAGCCCGTCTACATTTTTTGAAAGCCCACTGTGAATCCAGAATATATTTGCTATTAAATAAAAGCCATTTTACTTTCCCTACATGCTGAAGTAATTTTATTCAGTATATGTTCTCAGCTTTTTCTCTGGATGAAAAGAGGGCAGTTGAATATGAGGGAAGGAAGATTAAACTTCTATCCCAGTTTGCCTCTCTCATTCTAAGCTGCAAAAAGTAAAATAACAATAAATAATAAGACTTTCAATCCAATTCCAAAACTACATGCCCCCCAAAAAATGCTGAAATGTAAATTGGTGCAACCGGTATGGAAAACAGTATGGAAGCTTCTCAAAAAAATTAAAACTAGACCTACCATATAATTCAACAATTCCACGTCTGGGTATTTATCTGAAGAAAACAAAATACCAACTAAAGAAGATATATCCACCCCAATGTTCACTACAACATTATTTACAATAGTCAAGATGGAAAAATGGTTAAAGAAGAAAAGAAGTGGTGTACACACACATACACACACACACAGAGAAATACTACTCAGCCATAAAAAAGAAAAAAAAATCTTGCCATTTGCCACGAAATGGATGAACTCTGAGGGTATTAGACTAAATGAAGTAAGTTAGACAGAGAAAGAATAAGTCAAACAGAGAAAGATAAATGCCATGTGATCTTACTAATATGTGGAATCTAGAAAAAAAATCACTGAATCCAGAGAACAGAGGCAAAATGGTGAAGGGGTCAAAAGGTTCCAAATTCCAATTACAAAGTAAATCTGCGGTGGGGATGTAACACAGCATGGGGACTCTAGTTAATAAAACTGTGCTGCTTATTTGAAAGCTGCTGAAAGAGTGGATCATAAAAGTTCTTATCACAAGAAAGAAAACATACAGGGCAGATACAGACATGCAAAGTCACGAGAAATTTTCTCCCAAAACTTTATTCAACAGAAATTATGATAACTGCCTTCAAAGTAGAATCTAGGAGACACATTGTTAAATTCCTCCGGTTTCGTTTATCAGTGTCATCATGCTATCAAGAAAATAAAACAACTGAAATAACCAGTGACATTTGTCAAACAGTATGCTTGTTCCTGTCCTCTCCATCAAATAGTATCAAGGGATGATCTAACGTCATCGGCTTTAATGTTTTATCTGTGAAGCTAAGGATGGTGTATGGATGGTTGACTTGGGGGAAAAAGAGAAAACATGAAATAGCAAACGAGCTGGCTGTCCGTGAAGCTCCAGCCCTTGATCACCACGGCTGGTGAGGTTTCTCCTCGCCTGGCTTTCCTCAGTCAGCGCCATATCCTGCAGGTATTATCCTTGCTGCCTAATAAGGCAAATTTCACAGTTATTTTTCTTTATTTACTCACTTAGCTCTTTCTCTGTTTACAGGCTGACATTTTCGTGGTCATCAGTGTGCTCGGCGTGCTGGCTTCTGAGTGCCCAGCTGCGGAGCCCCCAGCTGCTCAGGCGTTTGGGGAGTTGCATGATTTTTTTAACTTTTATTTTTATTTTATTTTTTACATGTCAGTCACAAATTGGGCCAGTTCACATTCTACTCACACCCTCAAGATTCCCGGCATCTTAGAATTGGAGACGTCCCGCCATCCCTCTGCTTACTACCCCTCCCCCTCCCCACACGAGGTCACCAAGTGGAAAGACAGTGACTTTGAACATCTCTAGGTTTGAGTGGTTGGCTGATGAGCAGGAAGCACCTTCCACTTTGGTTTTTGGTTTGTTTGGCTTTTTTGTCTTTTTAGGTCTGCACGCGCAGCATGTGGAGGTTCCCGGGCTAGGGGTCAAATCGGAGCGGTAGCTGCCGGCCTACACCACAGCCACAGCATTGCAGGATCTGAGCTGCATCTGTGACCTACACCACAGCTCATGGCAACGCCGGATCCTTAACCCACTGAGCAAGGCCAGGGATCCAACAACCTGCATCCTCATGGATGGTAGTCAGGTTTGTTAACCACTGAGCCACAAATGGGAACTCCCGCACCTTCCACTTTGGAACGTTTCAAATTGTCAGATTTTTCTCATCATCAAAGTGTGAAATCTACATCCCTCGCCCTCCCCACGATCGCGATAGGCGCTCTTCCTTGCCAGGGGACACTGCTCACATTCTGTCTGCGGAAATGACCACCTAGAACAGAGCAGGGCTGGGGGCTGGTTCTCTCAACTCAGGGACCAGGCACCCAGCATCAGTGTAAGAAGTGTGGGGCTGCACAGATTGGGAAGGGCTGTGAAAACTGCACATTCCACCCAGAGGCACCTCATATTTTTAAAAGTGTCGTGACCAGACTGGACAGTTTCCTTCCGTTTTGTGATTCTAAACCCTGAGGCAATCCGTTAAAAAATGCATGCAGTTCATCACACTGGGCTCTGCCAAGAAAATAGGGCAGATCGACTGGAACAAAGCGGTCTGCTGATGGCAAGCAGACGTGTCACCACTACCCCCCACCCCTCTACCCCCCCATTCTCAGAAGCACCGTCTTATAGTGGGACAGTATGTATTTAGCACTTTGGAGCTTTGGGAAACACTAAATAAATCAATGTCTTAAAAGAGCTCAGACATTCCCAGCACTAAAACAAGGCACAAACAGCTAATGTTCCTTCCCTAAGCTCTCCAGGGCCGTCTGTGGTTGAGGGACAAGGTACCGCAGAACTCGCCTGGCTTCACACGAACCGCGTGGATTAGGAAAGGCTAGCCTTCTGACAAACCAGCCCCAGCTTCTGTGCTTTCGGCCACGGCCTCCCACCTCTTTCCTCATCGTGAGAAAGGATTTGACATTATTTTTTTATGGTATTGTCTTAGGAGTATTTACATTTTAGGAACACCTGCAAATCATAAGCCCAAAGAAAGTAAACTATACTTTTTGAAACTATCCATAATGACTTGGAAATGGGAGGGGACTTTTTTAGGGCAAAAGGGGAGATTATGCTCAGCATGTCTGAGGTTACAGGATTAGGAAACTACCTAACCAGTCAGTATATAAAGCCACCTTTGCGTATGTGACGCTTAACTTGCTAGACCAGTTAGGCAGTTTAAAGCTTTTCTCAGCACGGTGGGGATTGCTGAGGTTAGGCAGATTCATTCTCCCGTGTCCTCAAGCGCTTCCCTACCCCACGCCCCACGCTGTTGTCACGTCCCACCCCTGCCACCGTTTCCTCCAGAGGCACCGTGCTGACAACATTCTGCCACATTGCTGTCATTTTCTCCCCTCCCACAATCTAAATTAACTTGATCTCAGTCCGGTCCTGATACAATATTGCTAATATTGTTAATTCACAGTCAACCGTTAGTGGTTGATAAATACTCAATTGTGTGTTCTTTTCCCCATGTATTAATGCATTATGAGGGGACTTCCAAGGAGAAAACAATTTTGCCCAAAGGATAAATCTTGAATGGGCCCTGAATCTCACTGTGGAGAATCAGGTCCTGATATGTCTTAGTGACTAATGCTTAGTGCCAGCCACTGAATATTAACCTTTGGACAGATGCTGCCTGTGGAAATGTACTAAACAGGCTACCGATTTCTTACTTTGCCTGGAGCAACTGAAATTCAGAATTCACAAAGCCTTACGCCAGTGACGGAGCTCACTCCTGCGGTTCTGCAACGCAACTAAAACTGAATAATGGACAAAGATATCAAGGTGAGCCAGGAAACCCCGGGGAAAGGAGGGGGGATTGAGGTGGACTCTGTCTAGTATAGTTTCCAATTTACTTTTTTATTTTTTAGTCTTTTTTGTCTTTTTAGGGCCGAATCTGCAGCATACGGAGGTTCCCAGGCTAGGGGTCGAATCAGAGCTGTAGCTGCGGGCCTGCACCACAGCCACAACAATGCCAGATCCAAGCCACATCTGCGACCTACACCACAGCTCACAGCAACACCGATCCTTAACCCACTGAGTGAGGCCAGGGATCGAACCCACAACCTCATGGTTTCTAGTCAGATTAGTTTCTGCTGCACCATGACAGGAACTCCCTGATAGTTTCTGATATAAAAGGGAAACTGAGTCGATGGCGTTGACTGCTCCCCTACCTGTGATGATTATGTCGCCTTTATAGTTGAAAGCACAGGAAAAGATCTCATCCGTGTGTCCTTCGAGAACCTGGAGGCACTGACCAGTCTGGGCATCCCAGATTCTGGCCGTTTTGTCAGCGCTGCCGGTGAGGAGACGGTTTCCTTGGGGACTGAAGGAAATCTACAAGCCAGAAAGAAAAAGATGGCTATAGGTTTGTGTAACTTGATTCCCAATGTTTTTTTTTCTCTTTTTAGGGCCACACCCATGGCATATGGAAGTTCCCAGGCTAGGGGTTGAATCGGAGCTGCAGCTGCTGGCCTACATCACAGCCACAGCAACACCAGATCTGAGCCACATCTGCGACCTACACCACAGCTCATGGCAATGCCAGATCGTTAACCCACTGAATGAGACCAGGGATCAAACCCACAACTTCATGGATACTAGTCGGATTCGTTTCCACTGAGCCACAACAGGAACTCCCAAATATATTTTTAATAACTTACCGATAGATTTTTAATTAGCAAAAAAAGGAGACATTCCTCAGTACCTGTCACCTCCCCAGCTTGGTATTTACTCCTTTTTTTTTGTCTTTTTGCCTTTTCTAGGGCTGTACTCGCGGTATATGGAGATTTCCAGGCTAGTGGTCTAATTGGAGCTGTAGCCACCTGCCTACACCAGAGCCACAGCAAAGCCAGATCTGAGCCGCGTCTGCAACCTACACCAAAGCGCATGGCAACGCAGGATCGTTAACCCGCTGAGCAAGGCCAGGGATCGAACCTGCAACCTCATGGTTCCTAGTCGGATTCATTAACCACTGAGCTATGACAGGAACTCTGTGGTATTTACTCTTATGCAGAACAGTTCTTTCATGGTGGGAAAAATCTTACAGGGGCCAATACATGAAAATCAAAATGTAGACAGTGAAGTCTGATTGCCTGCCCCTCACACACAACTCTGAGAATAAAGCCCACAGCTCTCTTCTAATGTGCGTTCCCACACAGCTTCTTTCCAAAGGCTCCTGACACCAAGCTCTCCCTGCACACAAAGAGCCAGGGCCCTGGTGTGAGTGAGACACAAATCAGGTGTCCTCGCACAAAGCTCAACATCACCTCTGCAAACCAACTTTGTGTCATCAAAAGCATAGGGTCCTCCTTCAGTCTGCACCACAGGATGTCAGGGCCTGTGAGGGAGGACTTTGTCTATCGCTACTTAAAGTGCATCACTTCCATAAACGTGTTCTGACAGCCCCCATGTGCCAAGCCTTTGCCATGTGGTATCCGAAGAGCAAAGAAAACTGTTAGCCGTCAGTTCCTGAAAATCATCAGAAGATGATGATTTGGGTTCCTCTGTGACTGAAGCTTTGATGAGGGCAAGTGCCAAGGCCATGGCTTTTTTCCATCAATGTGTCACCAGGGCCTAGCATGACGCCTTTAGGTGATCTCCAAAAGCGTTTGCTAAATGAAGGAATAAATGAATACCTTAGCTAGGCACCCATAGAAACACCATTACTGGATGGCAATTCAGTAAGTAATATGTAGATCATTAATAAGCATAGAATGCAATAATAGAGAGATTGAGAACTCTTGCTATTCATATGTACACGGAAACGTGCGCTTGTTGAATGTGACACACCAGACAGTCAGAAACAGGGTCTGGCATCCCTCAGCCTGTCTCCCACCTCACACACCCATCCCCCTTCCTGCCAGTCCCCAAGGCCCCCCAGCCTTTGGAGATCATGTCCCCTGCACTGTCTCAGAGACCAACCCTGATGGGCAGGAGGACAACGGCCACCAGCAGCGGGTGCAGAGGCAGGCACCCGGGGCGGGGGGCGGGCACAGCACGGGAAGGTCCTGGGGTCCCAGGGGAACCCGCAGAAACCTGAAACCACCAAGCTGATATTTTACAAGGAAGTAAACCAGTCTCGGGTATGAGACTAGGAGCCCAAGGAACTGGGCTGAGCTACTGGGCGAGATGCTCTGGTCCAGCCTTCTCTACAGTTTCCTGAGGACACAGCTAAACCTCAGATTACCAACTGGATGGCCCTGCTTTGTGCTAAGCTTTTGGGTGGAGTTTATATAAAATCCTAAAGGACAGGTTTCAGGTCTCGAAACAGGCCATTTTTATCTGTGTTAAGCGTTAAGCATTTCCAGAAACAATTTCCTCAACTGTATCTAATCTACAGGACACTTTATATTTGCTGCACAGCATATTTTTTGCATAAACCTGTGTGTTTACTAAAACCAGGAAGAGTACTTCATAAGCTTCTGAATAAGTATTTTAATAAGTACTTTAACAAGTATTTTCAGCTGACTGACTTTTGCTGAAGAGAATGCTACTTTATACTTTGCAAAATATTTTGGAAATCATTTATTATGTTGAGTTTGAGGACACATTTTTTAAAAGTCTCTAGATAGCTGATTTCTAGAAAGAAATCAAACCTTAGTACCCTGAGTACCAACAGATCTATTTATACCAAGCTTGATGCCTATTTTTCGAAAATAAAAAAATTGCAATAACAATAATAAATTGCTGCTCACCTTTGAGATTTCGCCTTCATGGCCTTCCAACTTGGTAATGCATTTTCTTGTGGCTGCACTGAATACTCTTGCTGTTCCTTTGTGAGAGGAGTGGAGATATATATATATATATATATATATATATATATATATATAAATTCATCTAAAATGCAGAACTTTGAACCACATGTCTTGACATATCTGGGCTATTCTTGCCTATGGTGAGAGCCAGACACTGAATACCATAAATGTAAGCTGGTCCCACTGCAGGAAGAGGGTGAAAAGGAGGCTCTCTCCAGTCCTGAGCTTATTAGAAGGAATACTGGGTTCCAAGACGGAGGAGGAGAGGAATCAAAAAGAAAATTTTAGGGGGAAATGTAGAATTAAAATTTTGAGAGGTTTATGATGAAATGAACAGCAAGTCAACGCCATTCACCAAATATGAGTCTCAGGTTACAAAAGATCCGAGAGGCCTTCCTGAGAAGGAATAGGAGACAGTACTCCATGAACAAAGTATGCGCACTAGGAAAATTTTCAGCATAAAGGGCTAATAGGATGGCTTGTTCCCCGTTGTATCCCTAGTTCCCAGAAGTGCCAAGATTATAATAAGCACTCAGTAAATAGATGGAGGATGGATGGATGGATGGATGGATGGATGGATGGATGGATGGATGGACGGAATGATAGGTAAATGAATGGCTGGATGGAGAGAAGGATAAATGGTGGGTGGATGGATGGAGAGATGGATGGATGAATTAGTGTATACATTGCCTTGAAATTAAGGAATAGAGAAGATAAATAAGCATAAAAGGAGAAAAACAGAAGTAGTGAAATTGTTGCCAAAAAAAAAAAAAATTAAAATTTATCTGGCCAAGTGAAGGACGCTTTCTTATCACAATCACAGCATTACATCAAGATAAAATTAGCAAGGATAGGGGTTTTGATTTTAATTTTAATTTAGAGAAAAAAATGTAATAAATGTTTTTACTTACATTTCTGACAATGTCAACTTTGGGAGGAAGTAGACAAAGAATGCTATCTTAAAATTAATATGATTAAAATATAAAACTTGCTTTTTAGTTAGACATTTCCAAAGCCTTAAAGGAAAGTGGCCCACTTGTTTTTAAGAGTTTGTTAATAAGATAGAAATATCCAGCATAGATTAATACTTTAAATTTTACAAAAATACTTTTAAATTTCTGACAACACAAAAATGATAAAGCTTGAAATTATAACCTTTTAAAGATAGAAATATGAATAAGACACCCCCCAAAATTCAGCCTTGATAGTAACTCCGCTGATGATGAAAAAGATGATACATACAGAGAAAAAGATGTGAAGCTGCACAGATAGCTAACTCTGTCGAATGAGACCCAATTTTAAGAAGAGAATGAAGAGCAAAGGGCAGAGACAAATAAAAAAAGATTGCTCTAAACATCAAGACTTCTTAGGGGGGACAGAATGAGAAGAGGTTTATAAAACAAAAGAAAAAAGGGTTTTCTTTTGTCAGTAATGTGTTATCAAACAAGGAAAAGAATAGGGTCATTGTTGAGGGAAATAAGAGATGACAGAAAGGATAAAAGTGGATGAATTGAACTTACCT
Organism: Catagonus wagneri; assembly: GCA_004024745.2. Classification (NCBI taxonomy): domain Eukaryota; kingdom Metazoa; phylum Chordata; class Mammalia; order Artiodactyla; family Tayassuidae; genus Catagonus; species Catagonus wagneri. The sequence goes on from PVHT021183553.1 coordinate 8,979,617, forward strand.
TTTATTCCCATCCACCTCTCAGCACCCTGATTCCTCGACCCTGATTGTTCCCTCCCCCCATAGCATTGACCAGCCCCTACCATTCTATATAATCCAATATTCTGTATAAAACACACACATGGTATTATAGTTCATTATCTCCCTCTTTGTAAGCTCCCAGGGGAAGAGATTCCTGTCTTTTGTCCTTTGTTGTACCTTATATTCCTAAAATAATTCCTGACACAAAGTAGGTACTCCATATATTTTAATGAATAGATTTTTTTGTATAAATAAGTATTACATTTAAAATGAAAAAGGCAGATTACTTATAGTTGGGGGATGATTTGTAAAAGCCGAGATCTGCATGAAGATGAAAAAATAAGTAGATATTTTAAAGAATAAAATTCCCCAGATTTGGGGTGTTCATATTCCAGGATATAAAAAGAGCATGTATATGTGATCAAAGGATCATCTTTGAAAAGTCCTCATGAGCAAGAGAATAGCCAAGCAAATATAATTTTTAAAGGGAAGACAACAATAAAGAATGTGTAATTAAAATGAATAACTAGCAAAATTCTACAACTGATAATATCACAAAGTAATTACTTATATGTTAGTCACAAGGAACAAATTCAGGCAAAGAACAAGTTAACAAGTCATTCCTGGAAAAAGCATTCCATTTTTGTCAGAATTTCTTAAACGGCTATTAAGGAACTTACACAAGCATGATGTAGAGTCTTATATGGTCCTTAAGAAAATTAAACATATGCATAGCATTATATGTGATTAAGAGAGAGCTGACTTAGTCAGAGTGGAGGCTTACTGCTGTTGTCAGGTCAAGGACATAGAGAGTAGCATGACAGGCATTCACAAGGGGTGATACAGATATAGGGTCACATGTTATCAGAGAGATAATGTACACATAGGATAATGTCATTCGTGGTCATGAGGGAGATAGCACAGACATAGTTTAGGATCAAATGTGGTCATCAGAAAGATGGTGCAGATAGAACGTCACACATGTTCATCCCAGAGATGACTTAGACACATACGTTATGATGTAATGTTATACATACTGATAAGAAGATGACACGGGACTTTCCCACTGTGGCTCAGCAGTAACGAGCCCGACTAACATCCATGAGGAGATGGGTTCCATCCCTGGCCTTGCTCAGTGGGTTAAGGATCTGGTGTTGCCATGAGCTTTGGTGTACATTGCAGATGAGGCTTGGATCCTGTGTTGTTGTGGCTGTGGTGTAGGTCGACAGTTGCAGCTCCAATTCGACCCCTAGCCAGGGAACTTATATGCTGCAGGTGTGCCCCCCCACACCCCCAAAAAAGATGACATGGATGTGGACATAGTTTGGAATCAAGGAGATGAGACAGACATAACGTAGCATGATACAGGACCATTAATAAGATGATCCAGATGTAATGCAGGATCACAGTCAGAATGTTAGTATAGACACAGTGTGCATTGTGTGAGGATAATAACAAAGAGATAATGCAGCTGTAATATAGCATGATGTGTGGTCCTCAAGGAGATGAAAAGACAAAGAGTAGCATCACACATGCCATCCAGCAGACAATGGAGACATAGTGTATGGTGATCTGGGAACTATAGGGAGATGGCACATACACAGTGTAGCAACGTATATGGTCATCAGCAGATGACACAGATATATTGCAGCACCATACCTTGCCTTCATGGACACGAAATAAACTATATTATCATGCACTGTTGTCTAGGAGATGTTGCAGAATAGGGCAGCACTACACATGGTTGTCAAGGAAATGATATAGACATGGTATAGCATGACACTCAGTTTTCAAGGAAATGGCATGAACTTACACATTCACAATGTGGGATTATCAAAGAGAAAAATCAGAATTTAAATATCATACATAGTTATCAAAGAGATAATACAATGATAGTGTATCATTACATGTGCCTGTCAAGTGGATTTTGCATATGTAGCTTTGCCTCATATAATGTCATCAGTGAGATAATTCATAGCATAGCAGCATGCATCACTATTTTGAAAGTGATGTAGACATAGGATAACTTCATTTGTTAATTGCCAAGAAAACAATGCAGCATATAGTCATACATCGCTGTCAAGGAGATGTTTGGACATAGTGTAGTATCAGATTCAGCTTTTGTGGTGATGACACAGATACAGTACAGTGTCATACATGGTTATCAGTGGGATAATTAAGACGCACTGTTGTTTAACACACAGTTGTCAAGGAGATGGTGAAAACATTTGAGTATCACACATATGATAAGAAAATATGTGACTAACATTATGGAACATCAAAAATAGTTGGGAAATAATGCAGAAATAATATATCATCATATGTAATTTTCAAGAAGATGACACATAGTACAGCAACATAAATTGTCCTCAGTGAGGTGATCTCTAGCATAACATCATAAAGAGTTTTCAAAGACATGGTGCAGATGGTTGTATAACATTATATGTCATTATCAGGAAGAAAAAATAGATACCGCATAGCACTGTATGTGATTATCAAGTATATGACAGATTGTGTAGTATCACAGATGGTTGACAGAACTGAGTGTACTACGTCGTGATAAATGGGAGTAGTGAGATGAAACGTCTCATAGCTTCATACTCGGTTATCAAAAAGTTGACCCGATATGATCCAGCAATCCCACTCCTGGGTATATGTCCTGGACAAAACTGTAATTCAAAAAGATGCATGTACCCCTGTGTTCAGAGCAGCACTATCCACAATAGCTAAGAGATGGAAGCAACCTAAATGTCCATCAGCAGATGAATGGAATTAAGAAGATGTGGTACATATATACAATGGAATACTACTTAGCCATAAAAAGAAATAATGCCATTCATAATAACATGGATGCAACCAGAGAGAGGCTAAATGAAGTAAGTCAGAGAGAGAAAGACACTGTGTAGGATCATGCAGAGGTGTACATCTGTGGCATCGTGTACACTTAGAAGAGATGACACAACACAGTCAAGAATCCAACACGTCTTGAGAGGACACAGACACAGTGTAGGGGCATACAGGTCATCATATGACTCAGACTCTGTCATGTCATTCATAATCACCAGAGATGGCACAGATATAGTGTAGCATCACATGTGATCATCAGCGACACATTTAAATAGAGTGTCACATCACAAAGAGGCTATAGGAGGCAGTATAATATATGAGGTCATCAGAGATATGATGCATGTTATCATGCATGCTTACTAAAGATGTACAGGTAAGAGATAGTATTACACATGGTCATAAAAGGATATTACGTGTACAGTGTAACATCATACTTAGTCAAGAACAAGATTAGGAAGGCATGGAGTACTGTCATACATGGTCAGCAAGATGATGATACACACATAGTGAAGCACCCTATCCAGTCAAAGAGATGAAATATACGTGGTGTGGAATATTACCAATTGTCAGGAGATGGTGGAGATATGGTAGACATTGTCACCAAAGGCATAACAAAACACACACTGGCATCAAGTGGTCATAGGGCAAAACAGACAGATATGGTTGAGCATCAAACGTGGTTTTCAAGGAGATGATGAAACGTACTGTAGCATTATAGGTCAGTCCCTAGGTGATGAGTCTGCTATAAGGTAGTACGATGCATTGTCAGGAAGATTAGGAGGAGGATACACAAGATATCATCATGCCTAGTTATCAGGGAAATAAGGCAGACATAATTCAGTGCCACATGTGGTCATCAGGAAGAAAATACCAGTGTGGTATAGTGACATAGGTGAGCTCGGCAGAGATGATGCACACATAGTGTAAAACTGTATGTGGTTATAAAGGATATGACACAATTGAGAATGAGAGATGGTTATCAAACACTTGATACAAACATAGTGTAACATCATAAGCGGTGGTAAAGAGATGGTGCATACTATAGCCGTCATATATGGATTTCAAGAAAATGACATAATACACACAAAATACAGCATCAGATATGTTCCTCTTGGATCCACAATATACTATCATAAATAGCTAGGAAGGAGAGGATTTGTGAATAATTTAGAATTATGTGGTTATCAAGGAGATGAAGCAGAGAATTGCATCATGTGAGGTTTCAGCAGAAGTGAGCAAACTTATAACAACATCACAGGTGGTTATTAAGGAGATAAAGTACACAAAGTATAGCATCATATACTTATTGAGGAAATGAGGCAGCTATATTGTAGCATCATGCCCAGTAATAGGGTCATGACACAGGCAATGAGTACGGCTGTAAACTGTCATCAAGGTGATAATTCAATATGCAGATGTATAGATATATATCATCATACATTGTTATAAAAGAGATTAGTATAAGAATAGCATTATACATAGTTATCAAGGAGATCAGACACTACAGATATTCAGAGGTTATTGTCCAACAATTAGCCTTGAAATAATGTAACATTACACATGGTTATAAGAAAAAGACATAATCATCATATTGTATATCACATGATATGTTCAAATAAATGATGCAGACATCAAACATTGTGACCAAGAAACTGACCTATATAATACAGCATACTTATGATTATCAAGAAGAAGGAGGAGACATACTCTTGCACTCTACAGCAGTCCCCCTTTATCTGTGGTTTTGCTTTCTGCAGTTTCAGTTAACTGCACTCAATAGTCAACTGCAGTCCAAAAATATTAAATGGAAAATTTCAGAAATAATTCAAAAATTTTAAATTGCATGCCATTCTGAGTAGCATGATGAGATCTTGCACCATGCCACTCTGTCCTGCCAGAGTGGATGATACAGGTATGAGGTAGCATTGACCTGCAGTCTTCAGGAAGATGACACATAGTACAGCATCATATTTTATCGTCAAGGTAATGACTCATAATATAGCAACACATATGTTACTGTGATATCATGAGATGACATAACGCTTAGTACAACAACACATATGTTTGCCAAGGGGACGATGCAGCTGGAGTGCAGCATGATATGTGGTTGTCAAGGAGACTGTGCAAACATAGCATAGTATCGCACATGTCTATCAAGCGTATGACATGGGCATTTTGTAGTGTATTGCAATGTTGTCTTGGAATGATGCATTAATTGTGTAGTGTCTTACATGCTTGTCAGGAATATGTGGTTGTCATGAGGTATCATAAATAATCATCCAGGACATGATGTATATACAGTGTTCCAATACAGATGGTAGTCAGATGATATAGACATCATGCAGCATTACATGTGGTTTTTAATGAGATGATGCAGTCACAGGACAGAATCATACATATTTGTCACCAAGGTGAGTCCTAGTATTGCACCATACATGGTTACTAAGGAAATGATGCAGACAAAGTATACATCACAGGTAGCGATCAAGGAGATGATGTTGGTAGACTGTAAGATCTGCATATTGTAAGATTATACATGGTTTTTAAGAAGATATGATGTTATTATTATCATATATGGTCATCAAGATGAAGCAAATGGCATTGTGTCCCCCTGGTCATCAGGAAGCTGATATGTGCACAATGTAATCACTCACTTAGTGACCAGGCAATGGAGTAGACATAGTGTAGTGTGATGCATTTTCACCAAAGAAATAATATAAGACATTACCATGTCTAAGCAGTTGTCAAGGATGCAGAAATGGCATAGCATCAAACATGGCTTTAAAGGAGTGGATGAAAACACAGCATAGAACAACACATCACGTTCAAAGAGATATAATGTAGCATGGATCCTGGGTGGTGAGATAGACGTAATATAATGGCATATGTGGTCAACAGGGAAATGGCACAGATCTTTGAAGCATCGTTTGTGGACTTCATAGAACAGAGGCACACAGTGTAACACCAGCCCATGGTTATCAGAAAGGTGAGACAGTGTAGATTCATAAGTGGTTATCAAGAAGATGATGGATAGCACAGCATTAAATATATTCATCATGCAGATCTGCCAGACTTGGTAGAGCAGCACATGTGGTTAAAAGGAGACAATACAGATTTGTTTTAGCACCATTGACGACAGCTTAGCTGATGGGAACAACATGCAGCATAATAAATGATCATCATGGAGACGGCCCAAGAGGTACCAATGTATAGTGCTATGAAGGAGATGGGGAAGCTCTAGTTTAGCATCACATGTGGCTACCAAGGAGGTGATGCAGACATTCTATAGCATCAGGAATATGACAGACATAGTGTAGTGACATACATGGACATCACAGAGATGAGACACACACAGTTTCCAGCATAGCTGGTCATCAGGGGATGACCTATAATGCAGAATCACATGTGTTTATCAAAGAAAACATAAATCCCTCCACAAATTAAACGTACAAATAGATTACCGACCATCAGCTGAAGCAGTTGCAATAAGCTTTCCAGTGTAATCAAAACAGCTGTCCAGTATTTCATCATCATGGCATGTTAATGTTGCCACACATTTTTCATTTGTAGCATCCCACAGCTGCAATTTAAAAATCAAGGAAGAATAATGAGACTATGACTTTCTATCTAAAGTGCCAAGATGGCCAGAAGTATGACATGCTTCACGTTAGTTCACTTTAGTTCATTTTACCTTGATTCATGACCAGAGACGACACCCAACCATCTAACAAGGCATACTTTGGACACAGAGAAGATCAAAGACAGACATTTAGAATGGGTTGTACAAATCTGTCATTATAGTAGGAAAAAAAATCTCAAAGTGCACGCTTCAGTGTTTAGAGTGGAAGCTCCCTCTTTTCATATGAAGACCATTAAATGATAAAGAGCTTGATCTAAAACTACAATGCTAGAAAATGGAAAGTACATTAATATTATAATACATTTGGTATACACTCTATATATCTAATAATAATTCTAGAGCATAAGCTCTTAAGAACTGAAACTTAAAGGCAGGTAGGCATTGTGTTGAGACTTCTTGAGGTTCGCTCTAATCAAAGTTTGATAAATGAATAGCGGACATTAAAAATAATGTGCTGTTAGGAGTTCCCGTTGTGGCTCAGTGGAAACGGATCCGACTAGGATCCATGAGGAGGCGGGTTCAATCCCTGGCCTCACTCAGTGGGTTAAGGATCCAGCATTGCTGTGAGCTGTGGTATATGTCACAGATGTAGCTCAGATTCTGCATTGCTGTGGCTGTGGCACAGGATGGCAGCTATGGTTCCAATTTGGCCCCCTAGCCTGGGAATCTCCATATGCCGCAGGTGTGGCCCTAAAAAAAAGGCAAAATAATAATAATAATAATAGTAGTAATAATAATATGACTTTAAAAATAAATATTTTGGGAGTTTCCATTGTGGCTCAGCAGTAACAAACCCAACTAGTATCATGAGGATGAAGGTTCAATCCCTGGCCTCCATCCATGGGTTAAAGATCTGGCATTGCCACAAGCTATGGCTCCAGTCTAGTGTTGCCATTGCTGTGGCACAGGCCCTTTCTGCAGCTCTGATTTGACCCCTAGCCAGGGAACTTCCATATGCCACAGATACAGTCATAAAAAGATTAAAAAATAATAATAATATCTTCTAATACATTTGAATCCATTAAAACTGTTTTACATAATAATTCCTTCAAACTGGAAGGATCAGAAACTTGAACTTTAAATTACCAATTATTACTGATAAATTAATACCTTAATTTTATAGCAACTTTAAAATGTTGATGTTGCAATTAATGCCTGACACAGTATAAAGACACAGAATTACAAAGAAAAGATATTTCTTAAGCTCACCATGCAAGTTTTGTCCATGGAGCCAGTTAATATCAGAGAACAATCCCAGTTGAATGAAGCACTGCTGATCTCTGCACAATGCCCAATTAAGGTATACAACTTCCTACAAGATGGAAATGGTTCAGACTGGTGAAAGACGCCTTAATTCGGGATATATGCACAAAGAATGATGTCAAGCCCACTGATAGAAGAGTCAGAATTTTAGTTTTTATAAAATGTCTCTGATGACCAAAGATGGCCTGATCATAGCTCCAAAAGAGTCTAATTTCATTTCAACAGAAATATACTTAACTTTTAAACAATCCAAGATAACAACATTACCTAAGATAATACTACAGGAAAGCATAGATAAAGAATAATAAATGTAAACTGAAATTCTGGAAGTATTTTTACAACAGATGGGTGGACCACTTGGTTGTTCCGAAACCATTCTTCAGTCATCTGAGGACCCTGCCATGGTTCTCACTTCTTACTGCGTTCGTCTTGATCGGTCCACCTGATAATTAACCTCTCACTCAAAACGCAGACAAGTTGGAGAGTGGAGTTTTACAATATAAATAGGCTAATTTAGTTAACTTCTTAGCAACTAGAACCAAAAATAATTAGGAAGGAAATTGAAGTTCTTGGACTAAATTACATTTGGATCATTAGCTGTGATTTCATTTATTCATGACATCCATGCCTACCATAATGACAAGCCATTGAAATTTGATTACATAGTACATGGAATAAATAACAGTTATATAACCAGGCTAGTGCTAACAATCTTCTCTTATGTAGCTGTTTGGCATTATTTGCTTAGAATGCAAAGGAAACTCCTATTTTTGGTGGATCAGAAATATCATTAAAGAATGAATTCATTTGCTTCCAATGTGTCCTATTCCTAATGGAAGCCAAGGCACAGCTAACAGATTTAACACTAAACTAATAAATAACAAAGATTATCTTATTAATCTTCTGATCCAGGTTTAAAAAAATTTCTTAAAAATCAAGACTACCTTCCAGTACCAGCATCCCATACTATAACTGTATGGTCAAAAGACCCAGTGATGATTCTGTTGCCTGAGGTATTAAAGGACAAGGAGATGATTTCAGCTGAATGTCCCTAGAAAAAGAGCAGATGCCATCATGTATACCTGTAAATCAAACAATTTCTACAAATGTATAACACAATAATCTAAAAGAAAATGCTAAATATATCTGGAGAAAACCATAATTCAAAAAGATACATGCATCCCAGTGTCCATTGCAGCACTGCTTAACAATAGCCAAGACATGGAAACAACCAAAATGTCCATTGACAGAGGAATGGATAGAGAAAATGGAATATTATTCAGCCATAAAAATAATGAAATAATGTTATTCACAGCAACATGGATGGACCTAGAAATTATCATACTAAGTAAGTCAGAGAAAGACAAACGTCGTATGACATCACTGCTATGTGGAGTCTAAAAGAAATGATACAATAGAACTTACAAAACAGAAACAAACTCGAAAATTTCAAAACCAAACTTACATTTACCAAAGGGGAAACTGGACGGGAGGGATGAATTATGGGGTTGGGACTGATGTATACTGGTATTACATGTAGAGTAGACACGTAATGGGGACCTACTGTACAACACGGGGAAATTCACTCAGTACAGTATGGCAGGTTGTTTGGGTAAAGAATCTGAAAAGGAACGGATAGATATATAACTGACTTTGTTATATGCCTGAGAGTCAACTTTGTGAGTCAACTATATTCCAATAAAACTTTTAAAAATTAAATTAAATTTTTTCAAAAAGAAAATTCTAAAAAGGGTAAATCTCTGTATGGATAAAAGAGACACTGCAAATGACGGGCACAACGTTTCTTAAGGGGGATAGTGGAAATGTTCTCAAGCTAGATTTTGGTGATGGCTGCACAGTTCTGTAATTCTACTCTTAAAAACAGACTGTACACTTGAAGTAAGCCCATTTTAACTCAAGATAACTCATTTTTAAAAAAAGGAAGAGGACATGAGTTGGACCTCAAAGGGCTTCTTTCACAGTCTTGGACCCGGTAAGAAGAGCTGTGTGCTTCGTGGGCTAGTAATAGGTGATGGACAAAGAATGTTTGTTAAAAAAAGTTAATAATGTTTCACTAAGGAAAATCCTTATGATGATTTCACATGATACAAATTAATAAATATCTGGCCTTTGGCCTGATTTCCATCTGGATACAGTCTGCGGCTGATGAATCAAACTGTATGGAACAATGGGAAGAAGGGGCCCCTCTCGGCCACAGACCATGCTTGGACAGAGCCCTCGTTTTTCTAACTATTTTAGCAAATTCACATGATTACTTTTTTTTGTCATAATTCAAAAGTGCATTTAAAATTAAACTCCTGGGGTTCCCATCATGGCACAGCAGAAACGAATCTGACTAGGAACTACGAGGTTGAGGGTTCGATCCCTGGCCTTGCTCAGTGGGTTAAGGAGTCAGCGGTGCCGTGAGCTGTGGTGTAGGTTGCAGATGTGGCTCGGATCCTGTGTTGCTGTGGCTGTGGTGTAGGCCAGCAGCTGTAGCTCTGATTTGTCCCTTAGTCTGGGAACTTCCATATTCCACGGGTGTAGCCCTAAAGAAAAAAAAAAAAGACAAAAAAATTTAAATTAAATTAAACTCCTGGTTGATTCCAAATGATAAAAATTAAACAGAGCTGAATATGAAAATCTTTGGCACAGGCATATTCTCTGGTGTCAGAGAGGTGTGCAAAGCAGGACATATACCTTCCAGGGCTCTTGGGCATTTGTCTGAAAGAAGAACCAGTGAAGAAGCAGAGACTCCCAGAAATGAGGAGGATGAAGATCAGGAAACATGCATTTCTATCACTGGACACTCACTTAAGAAAGAAAACTCGTAGTGTTAGTTAAAGACACTGCTTTTCCTCCTTTTTTAAGTCCATTTTTTAATTAACTTTCTTAGGAAAATCTCTCCTAGGAAATGGGTCCTATTTCTTAAATCCCTTTATAATTTGAAAGGATAACATGATTTCCCATCCAGCTGTTCCCACTAACTGCCACAGGGCATTACCCGTTACATCTGGTAGTTGGGGCTGGGGTGGGAAGAAGTGGAGGGCAGCAGTCACAGCAAGGTGCTGGAAGGACGTGCGGTGGTGACAGACAGGGGCCCCTGCACCCACTCTGTGGGTGGTGTCCTTTGACCTTGTCACCTCCTGCCATTTGCCTCATGTATTTCAGGCTCTGTAGCATAGGAGGTTTCTAAGACTGGAGGTTAGAGGAGAAAAGAGTTAACAGTCATCCCTTTAAGAAACCCTCGTGGTTAAGGATCCATTGTTGCCCCAAGCTTCGGCAAATGTTGCAGATGTGGGGGCGGGCGGGGTGTAAGCCAGCAGCTGCAGCTCTGATTTGACCCCTAGCCTGGGAACTTCTATATGCTGCAGGTGTAGCCCCCCCCACCAAACCTTAAAAAAGAAAGAAATCTTTGGGCCGTATCTCCAGTTCTGCCTCATCCCAAAGGTACTGGCCTCCGCCTATTTTGCATTTAGCCAGACCGAGGACCATAGGTTTTAAGCAATAGTTGGTAAGGTTTTCAGAGTGATGGTAGTTGAAATAAAAAGTCCACTTGGCTTCCCCAGCGCATCCTTTTACATCTTTCGGAACAGCCAGCAAAGCAACTGGAACACCTCACTATACTCTGAAAACAATGGCTCAGAAACATCTTCTGACTTAGAGCTCATTTTGTAGTAAAAATACAAACAAAAACACAAGAAATAGGCTTATTCGGAGGAGCAGGTAATGAAAACTGGAAACTGGAAGCTGAGATTATGAACATACCGTTAAAGTGCACACTTGCTCTCCGTTCTGAATGTCCCACAGTTTGGCGGTTGTGTCCATACTGCCAGTAGCCACCAATGTGCTTTGAGGATTAAATGATAAACACACCTGAATGACATGACATGGGAGAGGTTTTAGAAATGGTTAATTCTCGGGAGTTCCTGTCGTGGCTCAGTGGTTAACGAATCCGACTAGGAACGATGAGGTTGCGGGTTCGATCCCTGGCCTTTCTCAGTGCGTTAAGGATCTGGCGTTGCCGTGAGCTGTGGTGTAGGTCGCAGACGCGGCTTGGATCCCGTGTTGCTGTGGCTGTGGCGAAGGCCGGCAGCTACAGCTGCTGTTAGACCCCTAGCCTGGGAACCTCCATATGTGGGTGTGGCCCTAGATAAGGCAAAAAGGCAAAAAAAAAGGAAATGGTTAATTCTCATATAGAAAAGCTTGAAGGTGCAATGTGCTCGGCAGATTCAGCCTAGTTCCTTGTACACGGTATGCAGCCAAATAACCAGGTGTGAAGAGCCGTCTACCTGCAGGCTCATTCGGCGGCATTCTCCCCCCAAGATGAGGCTGTTGTTATCCCTCGTCACTCATCTCAGGCTTGCAGGGGCACTGGCGTTCCCTTGGTCACATTCAGACCGCAGAAGAACAAAGACAAAAGCCAAGCCCAGCCCCTCTGTGACTCCTCCTATCTGGCTCGCATTGTCCTTGTTGCTGTCACCACAGTCCCGTCGATCACTGAGGACTTTGCCTACTGTTCATGGTCTCAGTTCCTGTCCCAGGTGACCGTCTTGTGGGTCATCCACCCAATACCCCCAGACCCCGATCCTGGACTCCTTTTCATAATGACTCCCATGGGCACACCCTGACCTTGATGCCACCTTCTCTAGAAGATTCACTACCAACACAGTAATCTCCAGTTATCATTTCCTAATACTTTCCCCTTCTCTCTTTTTTACCAAGTCCAACCCTCAGGATATCTTCCATCTCACATAAACCCTCTCTTTTCTCTTGGTTTATCATCCCCATTCATCTGCCATCTGGATGCTCTCCTACCAGCATCGTCAAAACTCTAAGTCCCAGTCTTTTAAGGGCACCCTTCATAAAACTCCTAACAACTTGTATCAGTCCGGGACCTTAGCCATTCATCAGCCTGCTCAATTTCACCAGTCAACTGAGGCCAATTAAGAAAATGGCATGGCAGGTTATTGGTACTGCTCATCTGTGCCCTCTGTCCTCGGCTATGGCCTCAGCATCACTCCCTACGTTGTTTAACGTGCCTCTGGCTCATACCTTCTCCCACACTCCATCCTGCCCCTACTCCCATCCACATCCCACCTCAGCAGGTAAGTTGGCCTCCTAACACTTCCCTTAAAAAACTCACCTATCAGGTGGGAACTTCCTCTGCTGGCTCTCACTTCCCTTTTTTTCCGTTACAGACTCAGAGGGACCCCTTTGCCGTTGTAAGATGCCTTCCCTGCAGCCCTCGGGGCAATGTACCCACCGTTGCTCCCTTCCCTGCAGACTAGATCCTGCTCAGTGACCTGAAAATGTGCTTGAGCTTTTCCCTCATAAAAATAAATCCTCCTTTGACTCCACGTTCCCCGCTTTTAACTCCCTCTATTTCCCTTTCAAGCCACATTCCCTGGGAAAATAACCTGCCCTCCGTCACTGCCCATCTCCCACTCTCAGCCCTACTGGAACCACTCTGGATAAACGTCCAGTCGAGAGGCATGGTCAGTCATCTAACTTAAACTCCCTGAAGTTCTCCATGTTTTCTCCCTTCTCGACAGCTTTGGCAGTGCTCTGCTTTTCTTCGCTTACTTCTTATCTCTTTTTTGGTATCTTTTAAAAGTTTCTCCTTTCCACCTTCCCAAGACCCCATCGGTCTCTTCCTCACACTCCACCTTTTCCTTTGGGAAATTTCAATTGCTCAGTGCTCATGCACATGCTCAGTTTCTGTTGCTATGGAGATGCCAGTGAGTCACACATCTGTGACTTTTACCCAGACCTCACTGCCCTGCCAAAGGGAAACCCAGGTTTAGACCTCACACAGGGAGATTCTGTCACTCTGTCTAAGCCATGCGAGTCACATGAAGAAACCAGCTTCTCTTCTGTATACAGACTTGGTGAATAGCACTGCCAGTTGCCCAAGTCTGAAATCAAGGAATCATCCTAAATACCCTTTTTGCTTTTTTTCATGCTTCGTATCTACTTGGTAACCCAGTCTTATCACCCCCCCAACCCCCTAACCTCTCTCACATTCTCCCCACCAGCCTCATGTCTGGCCTTCGTGATCTTGGCTTGGACTGCTCCAAGATCCCCACTGACCCATATTTCTTTTTTTCTTTTTAGAGCTGCACCTGTGGCATATGGAGGTTCCCAGGCTAGGGGTCAAATTGGAGCTCAGCTGCTGGCCTATGCCACAGCCACAGCAACTTGGGATCTGAGCCACATTTGTGACCTACATCACAGCTCACAGAAATGCCAGATCCTTAACCCACTGAGCAGGGCCAGGGATTGAACCCTCATCCTCAGAGATATTAGTTGGGTTTTTTACCACTGAGCCATGAAGAGAACTTCTCCACTGGCCTATACTTCTGATTTACTCAATTCCATGCCTCTTCTTCACTGCCACAATGGTTTTCCCACAGAGCAAAGCTGACCATGCCACTTCCCTGCTGACAAAGCTCAACAGTATGGCAATGTCTCCAGGATAAAGTCCCAAGTCCTTAGCACAGCACACAGGACCCTCTATCAACCTACAGGATGGTCTCTCCTGCCTCTCCCACTTCAGTCACACAAAGGCTGTGATCTGACTTTGCGGGGCTGCAGGTGTCCCAGGACTTGGACCCCTTTAGTGCAGATGGCTGGGCAGCAAGAGGGATCCGCATTCAGACCAGCACCTTCTGTGTTTGTCACTGCAGGGAAGGCTGGCAAGTGCAGCCCTGGATGCCCAGAGCCACTTGAGCCATGTACCACGGTTCCACACCCTCCTCTGGGCATTTGCCAGCACAGTTCCCTCTACCTGGAATGCACGTGCCACCTCTCTTCAGTCTTCCCTGAACGCCTCTCCTGGCCATGGAGGCTTGGCGGCTCCCTCCTCGCCCTCACTGAACCCCCCGCCAACCTCTAGCCCACCTACAGCACATCTTTGAACGTATCCATGGAGTCCTCTCTTCTCTCTACAGCAAAATCCCTGGGAGCCACAGACTACATCTGATTCTATTTGGCACCCCACACAATGAGGCCAGGGCTTCATATCATCCAATACCTAATAAATATTCATTGGATCGATGTTGTTGACTACAAAAAAAATTACAAAGGTCTCCCTAGGAACCATAAATAAAGAAAATCTTTTCAAAATGCCACAGGGAATATAGAATCACAGGCACACTATGAGAATGAGGATTATGTCTTTCTTATGATCTTGTGCAAGTTACTTAAGCTCTTATGCCTCAGCATCCTCAACTGTAAAATGGGGAAATGCCTACCCCTTAGGGCTGTTATGAGGAACAACTAAGCTAGTCTATGTAAGGGTTTATGAGAGTGTGTCACTGAAGGGCCGGCTACAATTTCTCAGTGCAGTAGCCCCAGTGTCTAACAAAGAACCTTGAACTTAGCGTGAGCTCTTGTTGGGTGAACATACAATCAACTGGAAGGATGAATACAAATAAATTTTACTCCTAAAATAAGCAGACTGTTTATTTTTAAAGTTATCACTTGTTCCATAGGGTACCAATTATCTCACTAATTGTTGTAAGATATAACACAGAATCGGCCAGGGCCAAGGGCTTGCCAATAGTGAAAGCTATTTTGAGTATCGGACTATGCAAATCTGAGTCCTAATCACATCCAGAAGACAATCAGCTTAAATATTTTTTGTGATGTAAAAAAGTTATTTTAAGAGCTATTTTAAGAACTTTGTCAACACCTGTGGAGTCAGTTCTCTAAAGACAAGTCAAGGAAAGAGTTCCTATTGTGGTTCAGTGAGTTAAGGATGGGAGTTGAATCCCTGGCCTCACTCAGTGGGTTAAGGATTCAGCATTGCCACAAGCTGTGGCATAGTTTGCAGATGTGGCTCAGATCCAGTGTGGTTATGGTGTGGGCTGCAGCAGCAGCTCCAATTCGACCCTGGCCTAGGAATTTCTGTATGCCACAGGTGCAGCCGTAAAAAGAAAAAAAAAAAAAGGTAAGTCAATGAAAAAGAAAAAGTCAGGTTGGATATTGTACTCATATACTTATTACGTTATTTGTCTACTTAGTCAATGAAGGATATGGGTCTTTGACAGTATCTGCAAGATTAATTAAACTAGAATAGTTTGTAAATTATGTCAGTCCTGCCATATATACTATGTAGATACTAAAATTATCAGATAGATGTTTACATTAATTATAAAGCTACAACCACTACCTTTACAATGGAATCCTAAAAAGAAATAACCATGATGGGCCAATGTAGGTTCATCACCTGTAATGCATGTACCAGCTTGGTGGGGATGCTGATAACGGGGATGCTGAAGGGGGGGAGGGGAGGAGTAGGTGAGAAATCTTTGTACTTTTCACCTGATTTTTCTGTCAGCCTAAAATTGCTCGAAAAAATACAGTGCATTGAAAAAAAAATAAAAGAGAAAAAGTAAAACAAAACAAAAACAAAAGGGATAACAACATTCAAAAACATATATCATAAAATAAATATACTCACTATTTCTGCTGCATGACCCCTAAAGGTATAGTAACATTTTCCTGTTTCTACGCTCCATAGTTTACAAGTCTTATCAAAGGACCCAGTGGCGATTTTGTCCCTAAGATTTAAAAAAAATATATATGTAATTTGAAAATGAATTCAACCACGATATTTGATACACTGAGTTAAGACAAGCAATAATAATACAAAGAGCTCTATCTACTCAGAAATCCATCTCACTTTTAAAAGAGTAAGGAAATGTACATTTGTTTCAGTGCATATCAAAGCTCTAATTTTTGAATAGTGTCAGTTTATATGTTTAAAATATTTTATACTAAAGGTGTAAATTATGTTTAAGATTGTAATACTTTTTTAATGAGCACAACAAATACAGCAAAATAGTTTAGACAATTATTAACAAATGGAAATTAACAATGTGCAATATGAGTTGCAGGAATGCAGAAAAATTCTGTTAGTAGATCTACTGAAAAGGATAACGTTGAATTTAAAAGAAGGAAAATGGGAAGATATAAATCCAGTTAAATATATGGCTAGATAATGTTTTGAGACATCAGCCAGTGAGTGTCTCCTTGAGAAAATCGTATTTATATTATTCCAATAAAAGGACACAAATGAACTTATTGGCAGAACAGAAACAGGCTCGTAGACTTTGAAGAACTTAGGGTTACCAAAGGAGACAGGTAGGGGCAGGGAATGGATTGAGGGTTTGGGATTGGTATGTGCACACTAAGATACATGGAATGACTGGCCAAAGGGGACCTGCTGTACAGCACAGAGAACTCTACCCAATATTCTGTCATCACCTATGTGGGAAAAAAAATCTGAAAGAGAATGGATGTGTGCACATGTTATATAACTGAATCACTTGGTTGTACAGCAGAAATTATCACAACATTGTAAATCAACTATACCTCAATAAAACTTTAAAAATGAAAAAAGAAAGAAGGGGGTTTAAAGAGAAACTGTGGTAAAGACTTCAGTCCCTTTCAAACAGGGGGTTCCTCATGTTTACTGTGGAGCAAGGCTGCTGTCAACACCCAAGGGTAAGAGAAGACGAGCCTGTCCAACCTTCATCAGAGAACAAAAATCTTTTCCTCCACCCTGACCCTCGTCTGTCTTTTGTATCAAGTCACCAAAATTTCATGTAGTTGGGCCATGATTTACAGTACGAGCTCACCGTTTAAAAGTGTGAGGGGTTTTATGGCCCAAAATACCCATCCCAAATCAAATTACAAGGACTCAGCACAATTATGCAATTTATAATCATCCAGAAGGACACTAAGACCTCGCTTCTGTTCTCAGGACCGCCCCAGAGTTTTCTGTGGTCTCTATTACTAAAGGAAAGCAGGGCCTTTCTACAATGTTTTCACTAATTTTTATAATGAACTCATCTACAATTTCATTTAGGAACATTTTTTCAGATATTTATCTATCTATGTTTTCATAGGAGACAGCAGTTTTATATTCACACTCATATTTCATTAGTTTAAGCAATTTTAAATAAATTAGATAATTACAGATTGAAAGCACAACCCACACGAGCAGGTTTGTGGACAAGTACAACTTTGGTAAGCAAAGAACCTAACTGGTTAAGCATGCTAGTGGGTAGCCTAATTGTCACAGGCATACAGGCAGCATGGGTACGAGTATTATGTCATTCAGAAGGGTAGAGAACCTTGGTTAATCTACAGAACAGGTTAACCAAAAGTTGATTTAAAACAGCTTCTACTATATTTTGTAGTTATTATAGCATGTTACTAAGCACATTTTTTTTCTACCTGATAAGACTGTAAGTTAACTTCTAAACAAAGTAAACCATGTTATGCAGGTATGTCCAGTCTCCGGTGGCATCAGTGCAGCGCTATAAACACCAGCAGGAACTTCCCATCAGAGAACCCCCAAGGGCAGAGTATGAGCCTTGCGTGACCTTGAACCCTTGGTCACCTCTTTTCTACAGTGTGATCCTAGGATGTATACTTGAACTTTATAGATTTTATAAGAGGATAGTAATACCTGTCCAAAAGCTCCTTCAAGCACTGAAGAAGGGATTTTAAAAGTTTTCAAAGCACATATCAGGCATTCAATAAATGTTAGTTCTCTGTCATCCTCTTTTCTTTCTCCAGTAGATGGAGGGAGAAAAGAAAAATGAGCTAATAGATCCATAAGGAATAAGTAAATGAGCGAATGTCTCTTTACCCATAAGGATTGTTGAATGCTATGGCATACACCACGTTCCTGTGACCCTCCAAGGTGTGAAGTTCCTCTCCAGATGCGGTGTCCCAGAGCTTGCATGTCCGATCATAGCTCCCTGTGATAAAGCTGACACAAGCCACAGAAATACATCACAAGGTGAGAACAGCAGCATCTCAAGAAAGATCTCAGTTTTCGGCCTGCAAAATTATCACTCCATTTATCTTGCTCTTTACAATGGAAACTGTTTACAGAACAAACAGTTAAATTGGGAACAATATCTAAATAATTTGACTTAGAAATTTTCCAGTTTTATCCTAAACCCAAAAAGGAGTTAATAAATAAAGTATAATCCTGGAGTTCCCATCGTGGCTCAGTGGTAGCAAATTCTACTAGTATCCATGAGGACGCGGGTTGGATCCCTGGCCTTGCTCAGTGGGTTAAGGATCTGGCGTTGCCGTGAACTGTGGTGTAGGTCGCTGACTTGGCTCTGGTCCCGCTTTGCTGTGGCTGTGGTGTAGGCCGGCAGCTGCAGCTCCAATTCGACCCTTAGCCTGGGAACTTCTATATGCCTCAGATGCAGCCCAAAAAAAAAAAAAAAAAAAAAAAAAAAGAGAGAGAGAGAGAGAGAGAGTAATCGTTCCAGTAATCATTCTTATAATATAAATAATTATATAATTAAATAATGTTAATAATCAGCAACATTTTCTGAAACTAATGTATCTCAGTAATAGCATCGTTCTCCCACTTGGTCAAAGCATAAAATCTTAGATTCATCTTCGACCCCTCTCTTTTCCTCACATCCTATATACCATCTATTAGTTCTGTCAGCCCAGTCTCAGAATACATCCCCAGTACGGCCACTTCTCACCAGTTCCATTGCCTCCATCTCTTGAATAAACCAATGAAACCATCTTCTAACACGTCTGGGCTCACGCATAGTCCTTACAAGTCTATTTTCCTCAACAAAACTCCAGTTAATTTTTTTCACCTTTCTCAAATGGCTTCCTGGCAATCCAGGAGAGTGTTCAGACTCTGCTCATGGTCCACACGGCCAGTGGCCCTGGCTGTCTCCAGGACCTCAACTTCTCCTAAACACACCCTGACCAGCCACACCCGCCTTCCCGCTGGTCTCTGAAGAACTGGATCCTTCCTTTCATGCGTGCTAGTCCTTCTACCCATCTGGAGTACAACCATCATCCCCATGACCTGGATCATGACTAAGAAGTATTCAATAAATATTCACTTACTATTTAACAATCCTTTAACATGACTTTTCTACTACAGGAATCATTAGTATATTGACCTCTAATAATTTAAAGTAAAAAAAAAAATCTAAGTTATTACTTAAATATTCCATCAGGAAAGGTATTTCCCAAACACAGGAAAAAAAAATGTACAGAGTTGAAAAGAGTCTTTTTTTCTTTTTCCTTTCTTTTGGTCCGCACCCCCGGCATATGCAGGTTCCCAGGCTAGGGGTCAAATCAGAGCTGCAGCTGCTGGCTTACACCACAGCCACAACAGCACTACATCTGAGCTGCATCTGCAGCCTATGCCACAGTTCACAGCAATGCTGGATTATTAACCCACTGATCGAGGCCAGGGATCAAACCTGCATTCTCATGGATACTAGTTGGGTTCTTAACCTGCTGAGCCACAATGGGAACTCCCAAAAAGCCAGTCTTAAGGTCAAGCAGTGATGATAAAAGGTGAAACAAATCTAAATCCAACTAAACAGGAAGGTTGACAGGGCAGCATATCTTTGGTTCTCTTCTAGGCATTTTCCTCCTGGTTTCTTGGGTAACACAAACTGGTAAAGTCGTGATAGAACACAGTATGGTGGTTACCAAAGAAATTAAAAACAGCATTGCCATAATCTCCAGCAATCTCATTTCAGGTATATATTCAAAGGAAATGAAATCAGGATCTCATAGAGACACCTGCACTCCCGTGTCCATTCTGGCCTTGTGCACCACAGTCAAGACATGGAAACAACCTGAGTACCGTCCAGGGATGAACAGATGAGGAAGATGAGGCCCATATATAGGTACACAATGAAGTACTATTTGGCAGCGAGAAAGAAGGAAATATTGCCATTTGCTTCTACATGGATGAATTTAGGACATTATGCTAAGGGAAATAAGCCAGACAGAAAAATACCATAAGATCTCACTTATATATGGAATCTAAGAAAACCAAAAAAAAAAAAAAAGGTGAATTCACAGAAGCAGAGAATAGAACAGTAGTTAACTACTGGGGAATGGGAGACATTGGTCAAAGGGTACAAACATCATAGTTATGTAGGAAGAATAAGGCTAGAGATCGACTCTACAGGCACAATGACTATAATTAACAATACTGGATTGTGTACCTGAAATATGCTGAGAGAATAGCCCTCGGGTGCTCACACACACACACAACGGCAACTGTACGGAGATGGTATGTCAGCTAGCTTGAGTGCAGTAATCATTTCACTATGTATATGTATATCAAATCTTCATGCTGCATAACTTACATGTACATAATTTTAATTTTAAAAAAAGCATACCTTGATTATGAAAAATTAGAAACAAAGCATAGAAATAGACAAATGAATAAGCAAAGCACAGAGGATTTGAGGGCAGTGAAACTGCTCCAGGTTATGCCACAACAGTGGATATATGCCGTTACATGTTTGCCAACCCACAGGATGAACAAAACAAAGAGTGAACCCTAATGTAAACTATGAATTTGTGGTGAAGATGATGTGTCAGTATAGATTCAACGACTGTAACAGATATAGGTCTTGGTGGGGGGATGTGTCCACGGTAGGGGAAGCTGTCTGGGGTGCAAGGCAGAGGGTACAGGAAGTCTCACTTTTGCTGTGAAGCTAAAACTGCTCTAAAAAAAATACAAAATTTTAGGAGTTCCCATTGCAGCTCAGAGGTAATGAATCCGACCAGTATCCATGAGGATTAGGATTGGATCCCTGGCCTCGCTCAGTGAGTTAAGGATCCGGTTGCCATGAGCTGCAGTGTAGGTGGCAGTCATGGCTTGGATCTGGCCTTGCCGTGGCAGCTGCACAGACCAGCTGCTGTAGCTCCTATTCAACCCCTAGCCTGGGAACTTCCCTATGCCATGGGTGCGGCCCTGAAAGAAGTAAGGGAAGGGAGGGAGGGAGGATGGAAGGAAGGAAGGAAGGAAGGAAGGAAGGAAGGGGTAGAAAGAAAGGAAGGAAGAAAGGAAGAAAGAAAGAAAGAAAGAGAAAAAAGACAGAGAAAAAAAGAAAGAAAGAAGGAAGGAAGGAAAATTTTAATAAATGGAGAACCTTACCATGAGCCTGATTTATTAAGTGCAACGTTGGTCAATGGCAATATATGTGCTCTGAGAACCTTCAATGAGAAAAAACACCATTTATTTTACACTTACACAAAACTGTTTAATTCATTCATCTTAACTTCAAATCAATGAAGACATTGAAACATGTCTTAAGTATACATAATACATGGACAGTATCCAATAGCTGAACAAATGAGAAAAATACATTGTACCTTCTATTACTGAGACCAATAACACATTTGGTGGTTACAAATAATTACAGAAATGTAATTGTATCTGTGTTTTCCATCAATCTGCTTCAAGATAGATTATACCTATATGACACCAAAGAGCACTAATTTATATTTTCTTTTACATATTGCACGTGGTTTTACATATATGTATAAACAGCGTACATAGGAAACAAGCTAAATATGTTTCAAATACAGACTTCCAATATATTATTACTTTTTGACTCCTAAAGCTCCTTTAGAGTCAGAATTTGGCATGTTGTTTATTTGTCCATCTCTACATTGTCTGGTATAGCAGATATTTAGTATTTATTGAATGAATATACTTAAATTGGATAATCTGTTTATAAGCAGAATGGTTGGCTAGACTGGGACAGTCTACTGCCAGAGTGTAACTATTAATAGTATCCCTTTTCACTATCAAAAATGTCCCCTTAGGAGGATAAATTACAAGGTCATGTGAGTTATAGAGCTGATATTTGAAGTTAAGTAGTGCCACCTGCTGGAAAAAGAAATATTACAAGAATAATCATTCAGAAAACTGAAGATTGCCTGGATATTTTCTATCAGACAGAATATGCTAAGTATATAAATAATAAGCATATTTAAGTCATAAAAAATAAAATCAGTGTATGAAGCAATTCTAAAATAAAGCATTAAGTGATAGATTTTTTTAAAAAGCTGTTCTCAATAAATGACTAATTTGTTTTATTTTAATTTAATTATCAAAATTATAGAGGAAGGAGTTCCCGTTGTGGCTCAGCAGTAATGAACCCAACTAGTATCCATGAGGATGTGGGTTGGATCCCTGGCCTCATTCAGTGGGTTAAGGACCTGGTATTGCTATGAGCTGCGGTGTAGTTTGCAGATGCGGCTCTGATCCCATGTTGCTGGGGCTGTGATGTAGACCAGCAGGTACAGCTCCCATTTGACCCCTAACCTGGGAACTTCCGTCTGCCGCAAGTGCAGCCCTAAAAAAGCAAAAAAAAAAAAAAAAAAAAAAAGCTATAGAGGAAAACAAGCAGATTTACATTGAATTATTATGCAAATCAAATCAATACATAATTTACTAAAGTATACTTTAGTTCACATGGAATCAGAAAATGTGAAAAATCGATACACAATAATATACACTTTAATCTAATTGGAAAAAAATTAATTATTCAATAACTCAGAACTACCTTAATGATTATCCTTTAGATTTAACATTATAATGAAGAGTTAAAGTTACTAGTACAAATCTTTATTGACCCTCTCAAAAAATAAATTTTTGAATTTCATTCATTCGACAAACATTTATTAAGATTTAGTCTCAGAAAATATGTGAGGCACTGGGAGAAAGAGAAGACATTGTTTGTATTTGTACCTCCGATTAGTAGAACATCAATGAATTCATTAAAGATTTCTCAGTATTTTTAAAACACACGTTACCTTAAAAAGATAGAATTTGTGGTTGCTGTGCTGTCCGAGTTTAGTCTGTAATCTCTGTATTAAAAGTTTGACTTGGTCTGACCGTGAGGCTGGGATTAGAGGTTCTGCTTTCTGTATCTCTTCTACTAAGGCGTTGACATCTGTACTGAAATTCACCAAGCAAAAAAAAAAAAAAAAAAGGTTAGTTTTTTCAGATTCACCAAGCAAAAAAAAAGTTGCTTTTTTCTACGTCGAATATTACACCTACATTCATTCCATGAAGAATTGCATTGCATTACGACGCACAACATTTATAAATTGTCAAGAGCGCTATCATCTTTACCAAGAGATTTCTGGAGGGGAAAAAAGCGCAGAAATCAATAAAGTGCACCGCGGCATGAGTGAAAGCTCCTCGGGTGCTCCCCAGTGCCTTTGCACTACCTGAGACTTCGCCCAAGGAAGGTCGGCAGCGATTCTGATTTACTCGCCCAAGAAAGCCAAGCGCAGACTGTGTCTGAATGGAGGCTTTTTTATTTGTTTTTTTCCTGTTTCTTCTTTCTTTTAATAAACATACATTAAATGGTCCTGGTCCTACTATATACATTTCACCTTATATGTGTTCTCTCATTTAATCTTCTCATAATCCTCTACTTTAATGTTTTATGATAACTATTTTACTGAGGAAGAAACTGAGGTTCATAAAAGTTCGATTTTTTTTTATATTTTTAAGGAAAGAGAAAATACCTCTGAAAATAAACATTCAGAAAATTATCATCATTATCATCATCACCACCATGATTAATTTTTTACAGGCTCTAGTGCCATTGCCCTGGAAGAGAACTAGTTTGAAGGGTACACACTACTGTATAAGACAGATAATTAACCAGAACCTACTGCATACCACGGGGAAATCTACCTGATAGTTTTTAATAACCTATATAGGAAAAAAGAACAGATACATGTATGTGCATAATTGATTCACTTTGTTAACTATACTCCAATAATTTAAAAAATAAATAAAAAAATAAATGAAGGTACAATATTTTGTTAAAAAAAATGTCCACAAAGTCTTCGTGCAATTTAAATCTTTAATAACTTCAGAACTATACATAATATAAACATAAAAAATTGATTTCAAAAAATGCCTATTGAGTACCTTTTCTGTGCCAGGCACCTAAAATAAGACTTGAACTCTACCTAAGCCATTGTCCTCTGAGTCACACCCTGTCCTCACCCTCAGACCAGTTACCTCTTTAACTCCAGACCTCTCGAGTGGCAGCAGTTCCCACTGGTCATCAGAACATGTGGGCTCATTTTAAAACTGGAAAGCAGCTCATCTCTTTCATCTGGGTTATGTGAGAGGTACTTTTGCCGACGGTTTCTGTTCCCCCTTCCCAGAAATCATGACAAGCTAAAAGGACAGTCACACTGAAAAACCACTTATTTCTCCGGGCCATGACTCTCAAGAAAACAATTATCGCAGTACTTTTATTTTTTTCACCCACTGAGAATATCTTCACCTTATTTGAATTTGGGTTCAGATATGATCTAGAATAGGCATAATCAGTCTGACTCTTCTCTCCCTCTCTTTTTTTTTTTTCTTTTTGTCTTTTTAGGGAGCATATGGAAGTTCCCAGGCTAGGGGTTGAATCAGAGCTGCAGCCACATCTGTGACCTATGCTGCAGCTTGCAGCAACACCTGATCCTTAACCCACTGAGAGAGGCCAGACATCGAATCTGCCACCTCATGGATACTAATCAGGTTCTTAACCGGCTGAGCCACAATGGGAACTCCTTTTTTTTTTCTTTTCCTTTTTTTTAATTATGGCTGCACCCACAGCATATGGAAATTCCTGGGCCAGGAACTGAATCCAAGTTGTAGCTTCAACCTACACCACAGCTGCAGCAATACCAGATCCTTTAAACCACTGTCCCGGGCTGGGGAGCAAACCCAGACCTCCACAGAGACCCAAGCCACTGTAGTCGGATTCTTAACCCACTGCTCCACAGTGGGAACTCCTGACTCTGTCTCTTATGTAAAGTTTTGTGCGATATTTCCTAAAGGGAATGAATTTAGGGCCACATGAATTCACGAGGGGATTTCTTCCGGGTGCACACTAAGCTTCCGAGACAAAGATCTGGCCCCCCCCAACTCAGCTCCATGACAACTAATATGGAAAAGCAGATTCAGTCAGCCCTAGGAGACATCTGTCTACTAAGAATATAACAAGCTCAGTAATATTCTTAAAATTCTATAGCCAGTGCTCCTCAAAAAATGTTAAGGTCATCAAAAATAAGGAAAGTTGGCAGGAGTTCCCTGGTGGCCCAGCTGTTAAGAACCTGGTGGTGTCATTGCTGTGGCTCATGTTGATCCCTGGCCCGGGAACTTCACCATAGCCACAAGGAGCCTAAGAGACATGACTAAATGTTACATGATGTACTAGGTGGCATATTGGAAGAGAAAAAGAGAACTGGGGGAAAAAAACGAAGAAAAATCGAGTACAGTAGTGTCTTTGGTTCCCAATAATGTATCAGTACTGGTTTGCTAATGTGACAACGGCATCCTACTAATTAAGATGTCAGTAAGGGGGAAAATTGCCTATGGGGTATATGGGAGCTCTGCCTTCACAACTTTTCTAAAACTATTCTAAACCAAAAGGTTTATTTTTTTAAACATAAGGTTGGTTTGGGAAGAAGAAAAGGAAAGGGTGATGATCTTTTCTCCACTTTCTCTTCCTTCAGCAAGACATTCAAATAAAGTTCTCGAACGAATAGGAAATGATACACCCAGAACAATTTGTTAGTAGCATATTGTCTGTAGTACATGGAGCTCGTCCATGCTTATCCCGTGTCAGGGTTTCCCAATAACAACCTGGGATATGAAATACATGTTGCATTATGAAGCTAGCTTACCTGGGATCGAGGTCAAGCAAATCTATGGATTTGGTCCTTAATTCTCCACTTTTTTCGTATTCCAACATAATTCCTAAGAAACAAACGAATATGTTATAAAATGATGACACCCTATGCCAAAAGTGAACCTACTTTGACATAGTTTCTTTCATTTTTGTTTTCCAATTTTTTTAATTTTTCAACATAAAACATATGCAATGATGTGATCCCAAAATAAGATTGTGCAGACCCACTTTTTCTTGGTCTGTACAACTAAATATACTTGACAATGGAGTTCCCTGATGGCTCAGCAGGTTAAGGATCCAGCGTTGTCCTTTCTGTGGTGTGGGTTTGATTCCTTGGCCCAGGAATTTCACATCACGGGCAAAGCCAAAAAATAAATAAATAAATACACCTGAAATCATTCAGCGGACAAGGCTAAAATAACTGCAAGTCAGATAGAAGAAGGTGGACGGCTAGAGGCCTCAGGATTTGGGAGATGACAACATGGGGAGTTTTCTGGGTTTTCTTTTTATTTCTCATATACCCCCCAACAGTGGGGACCAGAAGGACCAGCAGCCTGGAACCACCAAAAAGCATAGATAACAAAATTCCAAAAACAACAACAGAAAAGCTTGCTCTCTGTGGCCAAAGGACCAGGAAAGGGGAGGTCAAACCAAGTACCAGTTGGGAGTCCTCAAGTCTGCTCCGTCGCTGGAACCCCTGCAGACAGGCTCACCACCAGCGGAAGCTGCAGGCTGCCCCATCCCCACTGCAAAGCTGGCCCCCAGTGCAGTTTCATCTGCCTGTAGCATCTGCAGGCAGCAAAGCCCCAGACCTCCTCAACCCCTCCCTGTTCCTCAGCTGGTGGCCCAGGAGGCCAACTGATCTGACTACAGTAGCAGCATCAAAGTCCCGGGGCCTCCCAGACCCCATTCCACAGTGAGGTACCAAACAGTGTCTCCCTGCCTTTCAACTAGTGGCACAACCAGGCCTCATCTTCCACCCCTCGAAGGTCACAGAGTGAGAGTAGGCACACCGAGGACATACCTTCTGACTGTGCAGGTGGCACAAGCAGAGACTGAGTGGGAGTCTTCCTAAGACACATCAAAGCAGCACTATTTACAATACCCAAGTCATAAAAGCAAGTTATACAGCCATCAAAAGAGGAATGGATAAAGAATGTGGTACACATATACAGTGGAATATTACTCAGCCGTGAAAAGCATGAAATAATACCTTTTGCAGCAACATGGTTGGACCTAGATATTATTACGCTAAGTGAAGTAAGTCAGAAAGAGAAATATGATATCACTTTTATGCGGGACCTAAAACAAATGATACAAATGAAATTATTTATAAAACAGAAATAGACTCACAGACTTCAAAAACAAACATTTAATTAACAAAGGGGAAAGAGGGGACTGACTGGAGCTTGGGATTGGCATATGCACACTCTGGTATATGGAATTTAATGATCAACGGGGATCTGCTGTATAGCACAGGGAACTCACCCAATATCCTGTGATAATCTACAAGGGAAAAGAATCTGAAAAAGAATGGCTGTGTGTTTATGCATAACTGAACCACTTTGCTGTACAATGGAAATTAACACAACATTGTAAATCAACTATACTTCAATAAAAATTTTAAATATTAAATTAAATTAAATTAAAAGGCAAAGCAAAGCAGGAGTCTTACACTAGAAAAACAAATCAGACCAGAACAACATTGCAAAAGCTCAGAAGATTAAGGTGTCCTTGTAAATAAAGTCCACAAAAGCAGAGCAGAACCTACGTGCTGAACCTAAACATAGTGACAGCATGCCAGAAAAGATGTAGCTGGGGTCAAGAGTCTACAGGATACAAAAAAAAGTCACTCATTATACCAACAACTGTGCAAAAAATAGTTAATAAAACCCAATACTTGGGACACAATAAAAAATCACCCATCACACCAAGAACCAGAGAAAGACAATCAATAAATGCCAGTACTGAAATGGATCAAACGCTGGAATTATATGTTGAGGATTTTAAAAGTGTCTTAAAAATGCTTCAGCAGTCATTAACAAATTCACTTGAAACAATGGGAAAAAAAATAAAAAACCTCAGAAAACAGAAGTTGTTAAACCAAACCAAATGGGAATTATAGAGCTGAAAAACACAATAACCCAAATGAAATAAGCCCAATAGTACAGCAAAGATGACAAAGGGTAGAGTCAGTGAACCTGAAGAAAAATCAGTAGAATGTATTCAATCTGAAAAACAGTACAATGATAGACTGAAAAAAAATTGATCGCTGGTCTTGCTCAGTAGGTTCAGGATCTGGCATTGCCTCAAGGCGTGGTGTAGGTCACAGATGTGGCTCAGATATGGTGTTGCTGTGGCTGTGGTGTAGACCCCAGGTGCAGCTCCAATTTGACCCTTAGCCCAGGAATTTCCATATGCTGAAGGTGCAGCCATAAAAAGAAAAAGAAAAGAAAATTCAACAAATGGTGGTTTTACAAAGACTGGTTGCAATTCAGAATCTGACACCACATCAGTGAACACTTCATAGCCTGGTACATTAAAATCCGTTTGTCTCTCTCACACGCTCAATGGAGCTTTTACCACATGTGCTTTACAACATCATGCACCAAATATTTGAAATATATTAGTTTCCTGAGTTCTAAATATAGACATATTTCATCATACGATATCAAAAATCACATTTGTTAATACCACTCCCAATATCTATCATCAGTGGTGTAGCCACTATGGAGAACAATATGGAGGCTCCTCAAAAAATTAAAACAGAATTACCATACGATCCAGCAATCCTATTCCTGGGCATCTAACCAGTGAAAATCACAATTCAAAAAGATACATGCACCCCAATGTTCATTGCAGCGCTATTTACAATAGCCAAGACACGGAAACAACCTAAATGTCCAACAACAGAGGAATGAATAAAGAAGACACGGTACATATAAACAATGGAATAGTACTCAGCCTTAAACAATAAAATAATGCCATTTGCAGCAACATGGATGGACCTAGAGATTACCATACTAAATGAAGTCAGACAAAGACAAATATCATATGATATCACTTACGTGTGGAATCTAATAAAAAATGATACTAAAGAACCTTTTATAAAACAGAAAAAGCTCACAGATTTTGAAATCAAACTTATGCTTACCATAGGGGAAACCATGGGGGGGACAAATTAGGAGGATGGGAATAACATATACATACTTCTGTATAAAATAGTTAATTAAGGAAGTTCCTATTGTGGCTCAGCAGTAATGAGTCCGACTAGTATCCATGAAGACGTGGGTTCAACACCTGGCTCTCTTAGTGGGTTAAGGATCTGGCATTACTGTGAGCTGTGGTGTGGGTCACAGATGAGGCTCAGATCTGTGGCTGTGGCGTAGGCTGGAAGCTGCAGCTCAGATTTGACCCCTAGCCTGGGAGCTTCCATATGCCTCAGGTGTGGCCCTAAAATGCCAAAAAAAAAAAAAAAAAAAAGAATAATTAACAAGACCCTGCTGTATAGCACAGGGAAATCTATTCAAAAGTGTGTAACAGCCTATTACGGGAAAAATGAATGGATATATTATAACTGATTCGCTTTGCTGTACACCTGAAACGAAGAGAACATTGAAGTCAAATATATTACAATAACTCATTTTAAAAAATGAATCAGAACAAACATTCATGAAATTCTACAGCAAAAACAAACAAAAAGAAATGGATGAGTCTTACACCTGCCCCGCTCTGGCTTCCATTTCTCCCTCAATGGTGTCTGCCCCTCCCAACTGTCTTCGTGATCTTTCTGTCTTCTCTCCTAGCAACAGCTGAGTCATTAGACTGTGCACTCTTGGGTCTATCTTCTCCTTATCCCTAGTGTCTACCACAAAATCTGAAACACAGGAAATGTTCAGTGTTCGCTGACTACATGAACTAACTGGTAAATGACTGGATGTGCCCTTAGACTCCTTAGTGCAGTTGACTTTCCCTGCCTAGACAACACGTGGCCTTTCAGAAATAATCCACACCAGGAACGACTCCTCCTTCCTGAAACACTGCCCTCAATAGCCTTTTATGAAATTTCTTTTTATCCACTTGGTTACTTTACATTGTCCTTTACCTGTCCCTCCTCTTCTGCCTGATCTTTAAATACTGATGGTCTTTAGCATGCAGGTCGAGCAATTCTCTTCTCACTCTACGTTTTTCCCCACATAAGTTCATCCACACCCTTGCCTTCAGTTACCATCAATATGTCAACAATTACCAACTGTTTCATCTTCAGTCTGGACTTCCTCTGAGTTCCAGGCAGGTAGATGTCTCACCGGCACCTCAAACAAGTTTGAGATCTTTCTTCTCAATCCTGCTTCTCCTCCAGTTTCTTCCTCAGTGTCTGATGCCATCACTCACCCAGCTACACAGCTACAATCTCAGAAATAACACAGTCCTGCTGCACTGATTTGGCACAACCTAAGCTGGTAACCCAAGCCTTGGTTGTGTAGTCAAGTGTAATGTTTCAGAGCAGAAAAAACATCCTAAGTGCTTTTAATGACTCGAAAAACTGGCTTGAACGCCATGGCACAGCAGGCAAACAACTGTAATAAAGAGGCTAGTTTGGCATAGTTCTGTTTTATTTTCTGCCCCAAGAAGTAATTATTTTATATCCAAGCCCTGAAACCAAATTCTAGTCTAAGAAGCAAATTTACAAAGAAAAAGAGAAAGGCTTGATAGAGAGCCAACCACTGCAAATACTGCTCTTATTTCCTTAGGGCGAAAATAGGCTTCTCATGTCACACCAGGCTTTTTAGCAAAACATGGACATTATATAACATTGCTAAAATATTTTTTTTGGCTGTACCAGAGGCCTGAGAAACTTCCTGGGCCAGGGATCGAACCCACACTACTTTAGTAACCAGAGCCACTGTAGTGACAATTGGCGGATCCTTAACTTGCTGAGCCACAAGGGAACTCCAAAATATTTTTATTTTATATTCCACACATTCTAGAAAGGATTTAAGAGGGTTTAAAAGATAAATAGAATACAAAAAGCTAAGACTGGAAGTAGATAATAAATAGATACAGAAACAAGGGAAGTGCAAGTTAAGGAAAGATCACATTTACAATTGCATTGAGCACCTAAAATAAAATTAACAAAAAATGTTTAAGACCTAGGTGTACTCTAGGATGTAAGAGAAGATTGTGATAAATGAAGAGACACATTTCTGGATGAGAAAACTTAATATTGTGAAGGTGTCAAATTAATCTATGGAGTTAAAGTAATTATAATCATTTTCATTTTCGGAATCTGAAATTTTACCAATTATTATAACAAACTAAAAACAATAAAGTGGCTCTGATATACAAAAATTTGATCAATATCTGTGGAACTTTTAAAATAAAGTGAAGGTAATTCAAATTAGTGGGGAAAGAATGGATTATTATTCAATAAATAATGATGTGATAAATTGGATTTTGGAAATATTAATAAAACTGGAATTATACCACTCAATGTACAAAAATATATTCTAGGTTGATTATATATTTTAATATTTAAAATAAAATATAACAAAATTAGAACACTTCCTAACATCATACACAAAAATAAATTCAAAATGGATTGAAGACCTAAATATAAGATAGGACACTATAAAGCTCTTAGAGGAAAACATAAGCCAGTTTCTGACATAAACCACCATAACATCTTCTCGGATTCACCTCCTACAGTAATGACAATAAAAACAAAAATAAACAGATGGCACCTAATTAAACTTAAAAGTTTCTGCACAGCAAAGGAAACCCTAAACAAAACAAAAAGACAATCCACAGAATGGGAGAAAACATTTGCAAATTAAGCAACTGACAAGGGATTAATCTCCAAAATTTATAAACACCTCCTGCAGTTCAATACCAAAAAAACAAACAACCCCATCAAAAAAAAAAATGGGAAAAATTCTCCAAAGAAGATATACAGATGGCCAAAAAACACATGAAAAGATGTTCAACATCACTCATTACTAGAGAAATGCAAATCAAAACTACTATGAGTTACCAACTTACACCAGCTAGAATGGCCATCATCAAAAAGTCTGCAAACAATAAATGCTGGAGAAGGTGTGGAGAAAAGAGAACTCTATAACACTGTTGGGAATGCAAATTGGTGCAACCATCGTGGAAAACAGTATGGAGATTCCTCAGAAAACTAAAAATAGAATTACCATTTGATCCAGCAATCTCACTCCTAGGCATCCATCCAGAGAAAACCATGACTTGAAAAGACACATGTATTCCAATGTTCATTGCAGCACTACATACAATAGCCAAGACACGGAAACAACCTAAATGTCCATTGACAGAGGAGTGGATAATAAGATGCGGTACATACTTACCTGGCAGGGGAGATACAATGATCACAAAAAAGATACGGTACATATACACAATGGAATATTACTCAGGCATAAAAAGGAAAGAAATAATTGCATTTGCAGCAACATGGATGGACCTAGAAATTATCATGCTAAGTGAAGTTATTCAGACAGTGAGACACCAACATCATATGCTACCACTTATATGTGGAATCTTAAAAAAAGACACAATGAACTTCTTTGCAGAACAGATACTGACTCACAGACTTTGAAAAACTTATGAATTCCAAAGGAGACAGGTTGGGGGATGGAGGATGAGCTAGGGCTTTGTTATGGAAATGCTATAAAACTGGGTTGTGATGATCATTGTACAACTATAAATGAAATAAAATTCATTGAGTTAAAAATTAATTGAAAATAAAATAAAATAAAATATAAAATGGTTTAACTAATAGGAAATACTTATATCTTAGTGTCTATATTAAAACACTGACTATACTGTTTTAAGCATGATATGAAATTCAACGGCTAAAAAAGAAAAAAATTGATGAATATGTCTCAAATAAATATTAAGCTTCTACACAGTGAAAGATAAAACAAATTTAAAGACAAATGATAATCAGCAAAAATTTTCAACTATAAACACAAAGCTTGAAAAACTAACTATTTAAAAAATTCTAGAAATGATTTTTTTTTAAATTTTAAGTGAACAAAAGGCATGAATAGTCAATTTGCGAAGAGAGACAAGGATCATTAAACAGGCCAAAATAAAATGTTCCC
The DNA here is from genome assembly GCA_004024745.2 of Catagonus wagneri. Taxonomy (NCBI): domain Eukaryota; kingdom Metazoa; phylum Chordata; class Mammalia; order Artiodactyla; family Tayassuidae; genus Catagonus; species Catagonus wagneri. Next base: position 9,013,045 of record PVHT021183553.1, read on the forward strand.
AATGTCATTAATAAGAAAGACAAAATAAAATAACAGAGACAATTTTTCACCCATCAGATTAGCAAATATTATAAAGACGAACAGTACTCAATAATAGCAAGGCTGAGGAAACAGGCATTCTGGAACACCATTCTTTTGATAGATATGTTGGGAGGAGGTTCTTTCAAGGGACAATCTAATCTTCAGTGGGTCGAGTGTGATTTTCAGGTACTCGTTGAGGTGTATTTTGCAAAATTTGGTTAAAAGTTAATGTTACTTTTATAATAAAAAAGAGGAAAAAATATGAAGAAAAAGGGAGGAAAGTGATATGGATAAACATAATTAGAACATAAACGCCTGAAGACCATAAAGTTATTTGAAAACTCAGATACTTTCAAGCACTTTTTCAGTAATTTGAAACATACCAAGTTTCTATCAATCCAAAGTATTGTTTTTATCAAGTGCCATTTCTTTCCTGTTCTGGAGTTTTAGGTTTTTTGCATTATATATAAAGGTGCTCATGCACTTTATTCCATATTATTGCATATTATTGAGGAAAGTATACCTTCAATGAACAGTTCAGTTAAATAAGTCATATAAACATTAAGTAATATAATCATATTCCGTCACTCAGAGAAAGGCAGGAAAGAATTAGCACTTGACAGCCCACAGAGCATAATCTAATTCCTAAATAGATGCATTTTTTTAAATCTAGCAGACAAAATTAATAAAATTCTGCTTTCCTTATTCACAACTACCTTATTTTCAATAAGATGAAAAAATGTTAAAAGTCCTTATGTCGACTACTGAGAATAATTGGGTTGCTGTACAAATGGATTAAGAAAATAAAGTGCAAAATTTGAAACGCATACTTTATTTTGACTGCTTCACTGTGACAAGACATCAAGGCAAAGCCATGTGCTCACTGAGCTCCGATATGTGCATAAGGCTATGACGTGTGCACTGAAGGGAACAAGCAAAAAAATAGACCAAGATACTCCCAGGAATACATGTTGTTCTTCAGTGATTGTTTCTTAGAGTGTCCTAATATTTTTGATCTTCCTCTGGCTGTGAACTATCATGCAATAGGTATTGTTTCCAGAACACTGAGATAAGAAGCCACTATTCCCAAAATTCTCCAATGTACTAAAAGGCTAAGCTTCAAAAGATAATAGTATTCCTTACCCAGGTTATATTCAATCATCAGAAACCATCAATGTATTCAGAATACCAACCAGCTCAGTTAATGTTTATTTAGTTGCTTCTTCTAGCCAGAGAACTAGGAGATTATATGCAATAAATAAAAGACAAAGCCTGCCATCCCTGGGTCAGTTGTAAGCATGTACTCAATACCTACTCTTCACAAAGCGCCAAGCTTATGAATTAGTGACCGTGACAGAGACAAAAAAAAAAAAAAAAGGGAATGTCCCAGGTTTGATTAGCCATGTTGCTGTCACATTCCTTTAGTCTTCAGGAATTTAGGCAGGGAGAGGAATTATTCATAGGATGCTAACAAAAGAATGCTCCTGATCCATATGTTATTCAAAAAGAAAGTGGGAGGATGGAAATGAAAGGATTAGGAGGTGAAATGTAATTGCTTTACAGGCAGAAGGGATAAAGCTAACAAAACAATGATTCACCAGTGAGGGACTTTTTCCTATTTGATGGTGTTATTATAACACCCACCTGCTATTCTGTAGTACCTCAGATACTTGCATATCATACGGTTTACCAAAGATTAGAATTCAGAAATTAAGTATCTAACATGCCAAGTGAGATGATCTTATTATAAGATAATCGTTAAGGCAATAGTCACCACCATATGTTTAAACCTTTACTTAAGTTTGCTATTAGAACCCTAGACTTTAAGAGACAGAGTGCACCTCAAAGATCACCTGTCTGACCCTTTCGCTTTTCAGTACAAACCCTTGGCAAAATCTACTCAATACATACCATCTCATTAAACCCATTCATTGATTTAACAAATATGTGAGTTAAGTGCTCGCTCGTGCACCCAGCTGGGTTAGGGGTTCCACTCGCCTAGATGCTCTACTCTAGGTGCTAGAGATACTGTAGTAAATGAAACTGACAAAGTTCTTGCCCTTGTGAAGCTCTTATTCTGCTGGGGGAGACTAAGCAAGATACACAGGTAACGTTACCATAGGTTGAACTGAGATAACGCTAGGAAAAGATGAAGCAAGGAGGAGGGTTCTGATATACCTAGAAGAGCAGTTGCAATTCTAGAAAGAAGGTTTTCACTTTACTCACTTTGCTTATTTTCAAGGAAAGAGCTAAAAAATGTAAAAATGCAAATACCCAGGAGAAGACTGTTCCCAGCAAAATACCAGCAACTGCAGAGAACCTGAGCGAGGGCACTCCTGGCCCACCTAAGCAACACCAGGAAGGGACATGATGCTGGAAGGGGAGGCAGGGTGAAGTCAGAGAGGTGAAAGGGGGCGGATGCTGCACGGCCTTAGACATCATAGTCCTTTCACTTCAAATGAAATGAAAAGCAATTGAAGGGCTAGAACAGAAGAGTGACATAATCAGATTTATGCTCTAACAGAGTCACCCCACTGAAGTGGGGCAAATATGGAAGCTCCAGTAATAAAGAAATGGTGGCCATGGCTATAGAGGGGAGTTGTTGAATTCTGTATATATTTTGAAGGTGAGCTGGCTGGGTTTGTTCCCAGAACAAATATGGAATAAGCCAGAGAGGAGAAAAGGATGAGTCTAAAGTTTTGGCATAAGCAAGTGGAGGAATGGAGCTTCCACTGACCATCAGAGGCTGCAAGTGGAGGAATGGAGCTTCCACTGACCATCAGAGGCTGCAAGTGGAGGAATGGAGCTTCCACTGACCATCAGAGGCTGCAAGTGGATGCAGGTTGGACATGTGAATGAAGAACCAGGTAGGCACTCAGGATGGTTCCTAAGCCTTGAGAATCAATGAGATCACCTAGCAAATGAGCATAGTTAGAGAAGTCCAAATGAGCATAGTTAGAGAAGTGAAAGCGGGACACTCCAATATTAAGGTCAGAAAGAAGAGGAAAGTTAACAAGATGGACAGAGAAGGAGTGACAATGAGGAAGAAGGAAAAACAGAGTGGGTGCAGGAGGGCAAGGTGATGAAATGGCTCGAAACTTCTGCACGGTCAAGAAAGGCACGGACTGAAGTTTGAAATGTTTTATAGTAAAAAATTTTAACATGAAGAAAATGGTAATGAATAAAATAATATTTTAAAATTCATAGTAGAAGATAATTTAAAAATAAGACAGTATGGAGTTCCCACCACAGGGCAGTGAGTTAAGACTCTGACTGCAGCAGCTCAGGTCTCTGCAGAGGGATGATTCTATCCCCAGCCCAATGCAGTGGGTTAAAGGATCCAGCACTGCCACAGCTGTGGCGTAGGTTGCAGCTGCAGCTCTGATTCAGTCCCTAGCCCAGGAACTTCCACATGCTTTGGGTGAAGCCATTTAAAAAGGGAAAATTTAAGGGGAGGGGGCAGGACTAAATTGTGATGTGGCCAGTGGATTGAGGTGGTGACTGGGGATCTGGAAAAGAGCAGTTTCAGTGGAGCAGTGAGGGCAAAAATATGATAGGAGTGAGTTCAAGACAGAAGAGATAGGGAGTTCCCATTGTGGTGCAGCAGAAATGAATCCGACTAGTATCCATGAGGATGCAGGTTCAATCCCTGGTCTCAGTCATTGGGTTAAGGATCTGGTGTTGCCATGAGCTACAGTGTAGACCAGCAGCTGCAGCTCCGATTCGACCCCTCGCCTGTGAATTTCCATATGCCACAGGGTGTGGCCCTAAAAAAAAAAAAAAAAGACAGAAGGGACAACATTCTTTCAAGGAGGTAAGAAGCGAGGGCATGGACTCAGTAAATCTTGTGAGCTGGGTCCTTTTATCACCATCTGACTGCCCGCTTGTCAGATCAAAACAAACTGCCCAAGTTCCAAAGTTGAATAGGATGAGATCCAATTATTCTTATCCCAGAGCTTGTGTTCTTAACCCGCACTCCACAGCGAAGGAACGAAAGCAAGGCATTCATGTACCAGACTGCTTATGGGAACCAGCACCAGCCTACCTCCAAGCCCAGCCATAATTGCCTTTTCATGTTACTTTTTCATTTGTTAAAGTTGTGTTGAAGCACAGTTGGTTTACAATGTTGTGATAATCTCTGCTGTACAGCAAAATGTTCCATGTTTCAACTGAAATTTTAAGAGGGAGAAAGTGAGTGTCCTTTCTGTGGATAACTTCACTTTCAGAGAAAGCTGCACACGTACAGAGAGGCAGGACAGCATTTTTGAGTTTTTAAACATTTCTTCACAACGGTGTCCATGCCTGGATCAACCTCTTCTGCCATAGCCATTTGTTTACTCCTAAGCTCACTCAGTAAACACTGAGTGCCTCCCACAGCCCGGGTCTCTTCTATAGCTGAGAATAGAGCAGCAACAACGTGACAAGGTCTCACTTCTCATGGATCCTATGTTTTATGTGAAAGAGGCAGACATTTAAAACATAAACAATAAATACACTTTCAGATGATGATAAGTATACTAAAGACAGTAAAACGAAATGGCAGAGGGTAAAATCAGTGAGGGGAAATGCTTCTTTGAATGGTGGTAAAGGAAGGTCTCTGGGTAGATGACACTGAGACCACATGAAGTAAAGGAGCCAAAGCCTAGGCACGGCTGAGCCCAGAAACGTCCTCCATCGGAGCCTGAGTTAACCTGGCTCAGCTAGTAAAGAAACCTGTGAGGACGCAGGTTCGCTCCCTGGCCTTGCTCAGTGGGTTAAGGATCTGGTGTTGCTGCAAGCTGCGGTATAGCTCACAGATTCGGCTCAGATCCAGCATTGCTGTAGCTGTGGCATAGGCTGCAGATGCAGCTCGAAGTCGACCCCTGGTCTGGGAACTTACATATGCTGCAGGTGCGGCCTTAAAAAAATAAGTCTTGGAAGAACATTTAAACAAGTGTAGTGAGGGTAGATAAGTTGGTTTCTAGAAGTCAGCAGAGTAGGCTAAACCAAATCCTGCAGAGGGTGGGTGTATTCTGAACATGGAAGGAAACTACTGGAGATATTTAGTCCAGACTCTGAGGATGTTGTTGACATACAAATTGTAGAGGATGAAGGTGAAAACCAGGAATCTAGTTAACGAGCCCAGGGATGGTAGAAATTGAGGCCAGGTTGGGTGAGATGGAGCCATGGGCACAGGTGATAGCTAGAAGGAGTGCTGGGTCAAGAACCTGTGCCAAGGAAATGGAGAGAAAGTGATGGATTTACAGAATACTTTGGAAGTAGAGCTGACAGAATGCATTGATAGACTGCATAGGGGAGTGCAGTGAGACTGGAGAGCGAGTGAGTGATCACAAGAGAAAAATCAACAAAGACTGAGGTTTCTGCCAGAAAAAGTGGACATAGGTGGACTGGGCACAGCATGAAGAAGCTACACGACTAGATGAGATTGGAGAAAAGACATGGTGAGATCTGTGCTTGTTAGACATCTCTGTGAAGATGTTGACTAAGCAGCTGGATGCATTGCTGTGAATGAGATATTCAGTGGTAGCTCTTCAAGCCCCGCCCCTCACAAAGTTATCCCAAATCAAACTGGTCCAAAGTGATCTCATCCTCCTTTGAAATTTTATGAATGTTCTTGTCCAGATTTTTCACCGGGCAAATGTATTTTGTCATCTACTACCTGTGGCAAGTTTTGCAGACTTTTTACTTTATATTCCTACTTTTAAGGTGAATTCTGAATTAAAAGCCAAGAATTCTGCTATTTCTGTCCCTGACAATCTGTGGACTTTACTTATTTGTTAAAGATCACCATGTCCTCCCCTGTAAAACAAGATGATTAGGCAAGGCTGTCCTACTCTAAAACTATAGCATTCCAGCATTGTAGCATTTTCTGAGTTTACTTCATAATACCTTAACTCAATGGAACTTTTTATTTTTTATTTATTTATTTATTTATTTATTCTTGGCATTTGTCATTTTAGGGCCGCACCCGTGGCCTATGGAGGTTCCCAGGCTAGGGGTCTAATCAGAGCTGTTGCTGCTGGCCTGCGTCAGAGCCACAGCAATGCCAGATCCGAGCCACGTCTGCACAGCTCATGGCAACGCAGGATCCCCAGTCCACCGAGCAAGGCCAGGGATCGAACCTGCAACCTCGTGGTTCCTAGTCGGATTCGACAACCACTGCGCCACGACAGGAACTCCTAATGGAACTTTTTAAAAGCCTCATACTAAGGAGCACAAAATGTGTACCCAATGGGTCTTCAGTAAATGATAAATGTGTCGGTTGATTGATATGTACAGTCTGGAGTACAGTCCCCAAAGCTTCTTTAAGTATGCATTTTTTTTTTTTTTGCCATACTCTACGCGCCTTGACTTGCTCCTTCTGGTGCTTTTAAAACAAAAAGCAACGTGGTCCTTGTGGGTGTCTTCCCTTCCAGAAACCAGTATCCCACAATATCACTAAACACCTCCCCTTCCCCACCCACTTCATTCCTAAGTAACCAGAAAGCATTATAACCCGGCAATTTAAAAGTTTAAAGACTTCCTAAAAGAGTATTTTTAACCTTTGAGGAACAGAGTCCAGCGAGTGAGGAGGAGTGAGGAGCTCAAGTTGGGAAGCTCCAGGCTTCCGGTCCCACAAGGAGCACTTCCTCCACAGACTCCCCGGCTCCCTCTGGGCCGCCTCAGCTCCAGACCCTCCCGGTGCGGGGTCCTAGGACCTCAGGGGTGAGAGGGGGCCCCAGCCGTACCTGGTGGATAATACCGAAGCAGGAGGCTCTTGAGTTTCATTTTTTCGCTGGAGACCACAGCCGGCTGACTTGGTCGCCATGGAAACGGCCAAACAGCAGGGTGCGCCAGTGCGCATGCGCGGGCGCCCGGGCTGGTTCCCCCGGACTGGTGCTTGGAGCGCTGGTTCTTGAGACTCTTTCCGCAACTCAGGCTGACGGGGACCGGGGAGGGGGTCCCTGAGACTTGCGGGCGCAGAGCCCGCCCTGCCCTCGCCTCCGCCCGCATCTGCTTTGGAGTTCCCGGGGTCGGGCTGGGGCTCCAGGGCGCCGCGCTGGTAGAGCGGTCCAGCCCGCGCCGCCGCCACCCGAATCTGCACCCCTTGGTGTCTGGGATGGGTGAAACGAGGTCCCCTCTTATCTTCAGTAAAAATGACCTGACAAGGGGCGAGGCGCGGCCGGGGCCCGCAGGTCGCAGCTGCAGCCTCGGCCACGTGCATTTTCACATACTGGGTCTCCAGTTTGGAGGAATGGGAAAAAAATCCCCCTCAAGGTTACCATTCCCGGCCCCTCATGCCCTGTCCCTGTCACCGCAAAAGAAAAATGACCTCCTATCGTGACTCAGTGGTTAACGAATCCGACTAGGAACCACGAGGTTGCAGGTTCGATCCCTGCCCTTGCTCAGTGGGTTAACGATCCGGCGTTGCCGTGAGCTGTGGTGTAGGTTGCAGACGCCGCTCGGATCCTGCGTTGCTGTGGCTACGGCGCAGGCCAGTAGCTACAGCTCCTGTTAGACCCCTAGCCTGGGAACCTCCACACGCCGCGGGTGCGGCCATAAAATGACAAAAAAAGGCAAAAAAAAAATAAGTGCAGAACAACCCAAACTCGCAGAGAGGCGGTGTGTTTCAGCAGCCTATACCTGGAAGCCCTCACCTGTGCTCCCAACCCTGGGTTTAAGGCTTTGGAGGCTTTTTTCTTTTTTCTTTTTTTTTAGGGCCGCACTTGCTGAATATGTAAGTTCCCAGTCTAGAGGTGGAATCAGAGCTGCAGCTGCAGGTCTTCAACCCAGCCACAGCAATGCCAGATCCCAGCTGCATCTTCTGCCTATGCTGTACCTTGCAGCAATGAGGCATGCTTAACCCACTGAGAGAGACCAGGGTTGGAGTCCACATTCTCACCGACACTAGCCAGGTTCATAGCTTGCCACAATGGTAGCCACAACGCGAACCACAACAGGAACTCCCAGAGGCCTTCTTTTGGCTTAATCTGTTTCTCACCATCATGAGTTCTTTGCCTGCCAAGTCAAGAGTTTGCATCAAGAAGGTCAGCTAGCCAGACAGTCAATTTCCTATAAGGAATTTGGCCTAAAGCCCATCGCTGGAATTTCCCAAACTTAAGCAATTCCTATGTAATTTTCAAGCCTTGGGCCTCTTCGACTTATCACCTGCATACCTAAGAGTCTTCATTAAGTTCTTCTCATGTCTCTAAATTGACTCACGTATTCAACATAACATTTTTTAAATGTAATTTAAAAGGAAATTGTTGTTCATACTGGGGATTAAAATGTTGTATAATTTTCAATGATGATCAGCAGGTAACTATAAAAATAGATGCAATTTTTAAAATGCTGTTGAATTATACTATTGCCTGCCAAATACTTCCAAAGGCCTTCTCTTTCTCTTTCTTTAAAGGGAAAAAAAAAAAAGGGAACTATTTAAAATTTTCAAGCCAGGCTAGTACCCAGTTTCTAGCCAAGCTAGAGCCTTTTTACTTTATATACTCAGAAGGCTGCAGAGATTATTGAAATGGGAAAGCCTTTGCTGCTAAGTGATATGGTTAAACCTAATACAAATGGGAACCATATAAAAATCATCTCAGCCCACTAGCAGTAAGCATCTCACACTTGGGAAGCTGATAACTGGATGAAGTCTAAGCTACCTTCTAGCTCAAGCTTTCCCCTCAAGGTTAGGATTCTGGAAAGGGTTTAAGTAGAGGGAGGCAAAGTGCTCATCTGTAGAAGTGAGGGGTTCTTTATTGATTTTTTTGGTCACCTGTGCTATTGCTTATGCTCATGTGATTAAAAATAAGGCCATAGGAAAGATAATAGCTTGACTCTGGAGCAATCTGGTAGGCATCATTTAACCATGTGATCAAAGCTAACGTCACCAACTTGGGGACGAACTTACATCCTTACCTCCTGTGACAATGCACTTGAAAAGGACACAACAGTTCTCTGGAATTCCTGCCCATGTTGCATTACCTACCTCTTAATCATGAGGAAAAGTCAGAGAAACCAAAAATTGAAGACTTTGTACAAAATATCTATTGAGGTCGAGAAATTAAAAAGAGAGAGTGAAAAACTACTTAAGATGAATAGACTAAAGCAATAGAACAACTGAGTGGGAGTTTCTGCCAGGGCACCGTGGATTAAGAAGCCAACTGTAGCTGCTGGGTCATTGCAGAGGTGCATGTTCGACCCCTGGCCTGGCGCTGTGGATTAAGGATCCGGTGTAGCAGCAGCTATGGCTTGGATTCAACCCCTGGCCTGGGAACTTCCATATGCCTCGGGTGCAGCCATTAAAAAAAATATATATATATATATCCACTGAGGCATCCTGGATCCTAGACCAGGAAAAAAAAAAAGCTATAAAGGACACGATTGGGACAATTGGATGAAATTTGAATAGGGATTGAGGTTTAGATTAAATTGTATTAATCTTATGTCAACAATGAATCTGGATCCCCAGACTAACTCCTGCCCTCCTCCCTTTTCTCCCTGATTCTCTCTCTCTCCCACTTGTAGCAATGCTTCTGTCCTTCCTCGAGGCCTTCTTCTCCCCCCGCCTCAGTCTCTGTCCACTGTGAGCCTCTGAAGCCCAAGTATGTAAAGAATTCCGGTTTCATTCCACGTTGTTTCTGGGTCTTATTCAGAAATAAGTCTTCTGAGCCACCACTTTACTGCCCCTGGCAATCAGGGCAGATTGCTCAGAACACAGAGAAGGCCTGATTGCAGTCTAAGCTACCTTCTAGCTCAAGCTTTCCCCTCAAGGTTAGGATTCGAGGCAGGTCGAGGGGGTCCAGTTTCACTCAGGCTTGGCCAAGCCGATGTAACTTATTACCCTAATGCACTGGTTTGCAAACTTCATCATTCATTAGCATCACCAGGAAAGCCTGGTCCAAACACCTGTTGCTGGGCTTCACCACCAGCATTTCCGGTTCTGTAAGTGCCGTGGGGTAGGGCAGGAATTCGTATTTCTAACCAGTTTCTAGGTTAATGCAGGGACACGCAGTGAGAAGTGAGGTTCAGAATGGCTTCTGCCCAAGACTGAATTGGATTGGAGGAAAAAAATGAATGCTACTAACTTTCCAGTTTCTGATTGTTGAAGGCAGCTGGGAAGAAAATCAGAGTCAAATATTACATTTTTTTTTAATTAAAAAAATTTTTTTTTGCCTTTTGTCTTTTTAGAGCATATGGAGGTTCCCAGGCCAGGGGTCTAATCGGAGCTGTAGCTGTCGGCCCCTGCCACAGCCATAGCAACACCACATCTGAGCCTTGTGTGCAATCTACACTGCAGCTCACAGCAACACTGGATCCTTAACCCACTTAGCAAGGCCAGGGATCAAACCCACAACCTCATGGTTCCTAGTAGGATTCATTTCCACTGCGCCACTACAGGAACTCCTACATTTATTTTTATGTATTTATTTTTTATGGCCCACTGGTGGCATATGGAAGTTCCTAGGTCTGGTATTAAATCCTAGCCGCAGGTAGGTGCCACCTAAGCCACAGCTGCAGCAACGCCAGATACTTAACGCACCAGGCTGGGCCGGGGATTGAACCCACTCCTCGGCAGTGACCAGATCTGCTGCAGTTGGATTCTTAACCCACTGCACCACAGCAGAAACTCCCAAATATTACATTTATAGTACAAATACTTATGAGTGGAGATTGTTGATCTAGGTAGTCCATGATCAAATCAATACAGAATGCCATGAACTGATTAAAAGTATTCTACAATTTCTGGGAAGGTCTCTACAGCAGCAGCATGAGAAAGTCCTGCCACGTCCTCTACACAGTGCAACGAATACCCATCACCAGGTGAGTGGAACAGTTTTATTTTTGCAAATTCCCCTGCACATCATTCACAATAAATGGCTCTAAATTGGGGGCGATTTAAAGTCAAACAGTCATTTTCTCAGGCTGAGAGATTAATGCATCGGCTTCCAGGAATGAGTAGACAGTGAGTCAGTTTAAGCACAGCTTTAACCCCAACCGCAGCCTAGGCCAGAAGAGATATCTGCCTTGCACTCAGGGACTTTGACTTGCACTCAGGGACTTTGCGGTCTTCTCTTCAGATCACCCCTTGATTTGCACACAATCCCACTGCCTTCCTTCAGAGGGGGAGGGATTGGATGCTTGTGACAAGGCTTCTGGGCTGTCAAGTAAGAACACTTATGGAGTTCCCTGGTGGTACGGCAGGTTAAGGATAGAGCATTGTCACTGCCATGGCACAAGTTCGCTTCCCAGCCCAGGAACTTCCACATGCCCTGGGCATAGCCAACAAAAAAAAGAACACTTATGAGCATAGAAGTCCTTAAAAGAAGAACTTTGGAAACTGAATGGACAGTCAGGGTACTTGGACATCCAGGTAAATGACTCTCAAGCAAAGAATGAGGTGAGAGATGCTGACTGACCCCTGGTGGGCATGGGCTGTGGGAAGATAGGATGTCAACAGAGTCTCTCACCTCTAACGTGGGAGAACTTGGCTCTTTGAGCCAAGGGAGAGATGTCAAAAGCTTAGAGGTTGAGATTCTTTTTTAAGAAGCAAAAGGGAACCCTTAAAAGTTTGGTTCAAGGAAGAAGGGGAAATCCATCACCTGAAGCAGGAAGAAAAGAGCCCCTTAGGGAGAATGGGAACTCGTTGAGATGGAGGGAGTGGTGAAGATTAGGAAACAGTGATGAAGGCCAGGAAGGGTTCCAGATATTGCAGGCTTGGTGATTCCCGTTGGACCCAGCTTCCCTTGGAGAGAGCCATGGCATCAGTGAGAAACTGACTCACTAGTCTTTTAGATCCTGACTGAGAGCAGTAGATTAAAAAAGAGAGAGAGAAGTGTAGTTCCCTCCTGGAGAGAAAGAAAGAGGAGAACTGGGTGTTGAGAAGCAGGTGTCAAAGTCAGTGTGCTGCGTAGTTACTCGCGGCCCCGCCCCAGCAGGCCCCCAGCAAGGAGCTGCCTCTGGGCAGAGGCACACGGATGGCACATTCCTTTTGCTTGTCTTCCCATCCTGCCTCCATCCCACTGACGGGACTCTCAAAGCATTGACGGGACCAGAAAACTGGCAGGGACAAGGTCCGCTGATTGAATCATTCTCTTAGTATGTATTGAGGACCTAGGAGTTCCAGGCACGTTCCAAGTCCAAAGGATCTGATTCTGGGTTTTTTTTGGTTTTTTTTTTTTTTTTTTGGTCTTTTTGCCTTTATGTAGAGCTGCACCCATGGCATATGGAGGTTCCCAGGCTAGGGGTCTAACAGGAGCTGTAGCTGCCGGCCTTCACCACAGCCACAGCAACGCGGGATCCAAGCCGTGTCTGTGACCTACAGCACAGCTCACGGCAACGCCGGATCCTTAACCCACTGAGCGATGCCAGGGATCAAACCCGAAACCTCATGGTTCTTAGTCGGATTCGTTAACCACTGAGCCGCGAAGGGAACTCCCAAAGGATCTGATTCTGAAAAAATTCTTCAGGAGACTCATTCAGAGAAAGAATCAGACTTCAGATGAGTTTGAAACTATGGCACTTCCGGAGAAGAGGCACATCTCTAGGTGAGGGCGCATTTACATTCACAATGCACCATATAAAATACATATCGTACATATATAATATAAAATAGATTATATTTACAAATGGGCTAGTCATGAGACATGCAAGGTTGAGTAACATAGCTTTGCCACTTGTGACGCCTTGGCGCAGACTACCTAACAGGAACCTGGCCTGCCATCTACCAGCTACCTGCTCTTGAGAAAGATCCATAACCCCTCTGGTTTCCTCATCGGAAAGATAAAGATGATCACAGTGTCCAAATAACAGAATTGTTTTTGCTGAATCTAGCTCAATCAGAAACGCTCCACAAGTATCGAGGATGATAATGATAACAATAAACATTTATTATCCTATGATTGTTTGAAATTGGGGACAGGGTGGGTTTATATTGTTTCTATTTAAACTGATAGTCTAGATCAACAATTGCTCTGAAGATCACTTAATTTAATTTGGACTCCTTTGTAGGATACTTAATAACAGGTGTACCTCACTACTTAGGTTCACTTGTATTGATATAATTAGTGTAAATATTAAAATTAGATTATATTTCTTTTTTTTTTTAATTTTATGTCCACACCCATTGGCATATGGAAGTTCCCAGGCCAGGGATCAAACTTGCCCCTCTGCAGTGACCCATGCCACTGCAGAAAGACTCTTAAGCCACAGCAGGAACTCCCTAGATTACTTACCTTAAGACATAGCTGCATCCTCTGTAGATCCAAATAGATCTGTCTTCTGTCTTCTTAAAGAAGTGGCTGGTGAAGATTTAGAAGTTGGGAGAGCATTCTCTATCTTAGCAGGTCTAGAGACCGTTCTGAGAAGAACAAGAAAGATGGAAAAGGACCTGAGAATGTCTGCAACATTAACAGGATATTTAGGGTGTGGGGGATGTTACCCTCTGTGCCTGGCACGTAGTAGGGCCTCCATTGATGCCTGATGATCAAGAATCTGGACGATCCATTTGGAAGAGGCAGTAGCTGACTATGTGCGGAGCTAAGAGTCGGATGCACCTGAGACGGATTTCAGCTCAGTATAAAGACCTTGTGTGTCAGTATGTCCAGTAATGTCTCAAAAAGTACTGAGAATTTCCCAGCATGGGAAGTGTTCCAGCTGAGGCAGTCTGCCCAGATTGCAGGATTACGGTAGAACACAGTGTTAATTGGCTGAGGGACAGGACTAGATAAGCGAGGTCTGATTTCCCTCTTAATGCTACTATTTCATGATTTCGTGTTGTCTGTGTGTTTTCACAAGAGACTAAATGTGGAAAATTGAACAACAATGGATTGCTAGTTGGATGACCGAATTTCCATCCTTGGCCTTCACCTCAATGACCTTTAAGCAAGTCATTTGTCCTTCTAACCCTTGGTTACTCATCCGTAAATCATTCTTTCATTCTGTGCAGCTCTAGCTATACCATGGCTAGCTTCTTCATGCTCTGAGCTTTTATTCTTGTCATTATTTCTACCTGATAAGCCTCCCACTTAATCTGTTCTAAAGTCTTACTGGGCTAGAATCACCTTCTCCACAGGCTCGATTCAATTTAATACAACAGTATGTGGTGGGCGTGGGTTTCACACTGCAGACTCTGACTTATTCCTACCAGGTAACTCCAGGCCCAAGCTCCCATTCGGGAAAATGCATCTGGCAGTTATTCTTCAGTCCTTTCAGTCATTTCATGTCTCAAAGGGCATTAACTTCAGAGATGTTCTTTGTTTTTTCTTCCTCCAGTAGAGTTTATTCTAAGCTCTGGAGGGCTCTTACACAGTTGCTACTTTTTTTTTTTTTTAGGGCCACACCTGTGGCATATGGACATTCCCAGGCTAGAGGCTGATTCAAAGCCGTAGCTACTGGCCTACACCAAAGCCACAGAAACTCAGGATCCAAGCCATGTCTGCAACCTACACCACAGGTCAAGGCAACACCGGATCCTTAGCCTACTGAGAGAGGCCAGGAATCAAACCTGCATCCCCATGGGTAAAACTCGGGTTCATTAACACTAAGCCACAGTCGGAACTCCAGTAGCCGCTTCTTATGGATTGATGGGGAAAAGGCCTGGAGTCGTTAGCCATGGTTATCCTTGGTCCTGGGCTCCCACTTGCATTTATGACCCCTCCCCTGCTTGTCAGGGCACTCCCTGCCACCTTGATGCAGCCATTTGCTGAGATGTAACCAAGTCCTGCTTGGGATCCCGGCTGGACTGTCCACTGTACATCACCTCTGTGCTGCCTCCTCTACTCCAGGGGACCGGGAGGCCCTCTAGCTCTTTGTTAACTTCCATGCCTCATGAGGGGGGGTCTTACAAACTTTCAAATATCTATTTTACCAGTTTGACCAGGAAAAACTAGAGGGCATTCTCCAATCTACACCAGAAGGTCATGTCTACCCAATTTCCGCCCGTTTCTATGCTGCACACAAACTCCAGTGTGAGGCTTGTGGGATTCTAATATCTTCTCACAGAGCTTGGTATGTTTTTTCATTCTTCTTGGACCCCCAAACTCCAAAGAAGCCCCCCACCCCTGCCACATCTTACCATAATGAATTCTCTCCGTCCTTCCTCTTTTTACCCAGACAAAAAAGGAAGTTCTTGGGCTAGGGGTTGAATTGGAGCTTCAGGGCAACCTACGCCACATTGCACAGCAACATGGAACCAAGCAGCATCTGCAGCCTATGCCACAATTTGCGGCAACGCCAGATCCTTAACCCACTGAGTAAGGCCAAGGATCGAAACTTGGCACCTTCATGAGACTATGTCAGGTCCTTAGCCTGCTGAGCCCCATTGGGAACTCCAAAGGGTCATTTTCTAAATACGCTGGTGTAATGATGCTGAGAGTAGGGGTGAGATTGGTTTGTAATCAGTTTGCTGAGACCCTCTGCCTGCCTGAGTAAAAAGGCCCCTGTTAGTCTTGTGAATTATAAGCAGAAAAACACATCCAGCAGGGTGAGTTAGTGCCACCACCTGCAAAAGCCATGCCTTTGGGCAAATTATGAAAAGGTGTCCCCTCTGGGTTGGAGGATTACAAAGTATCTCTTCACCCCTCCTGGGCCTCCAAGACCAGGTTTAATGGGGGTGCTCTCACAGCTGGCAGAGCCCAAGGTGACCAAGAGCCAGCTTCCCCACCCCCATCCTCCTTGGCAGGGCTTGTGGGCTGCCCAGACTGCCTGCCATCTGCCACCTTGCCATCAGCATGCCCAGGGGACTGCTGATCTTTACAACAGTGCTCACACAAAGACCTGACCCCTCTAAAACCTCCCTGTTAGCTCATACTCTACTGTAGTGCATTATCTTGCAAGCTCCTTTTCCATGTAAAGAAGCTGGCGGGGGGGGGGGGCGGTGGATAGCATAACACATGCCTCAGATAGACTTGCCAGGAGTCACATTTTGGACACTGTTGCTATGTTCTCTTTAGGGAGACATCCTGGCCTGGAAAGGATGCAGATAGAAGTCAGAGAAGTCTGAAGTTTGAACGGAGCTTCTGACACTTATCAGCAGAGTAACTTTTCACACCTCAGTCTCTCCCACTTACAATGGAGACAATAATAATAATAGCTGCCTCATGGGATTCTTGTAGAGATTAACCAATGTAAATACATGCAGTGCACTGTGTACCCCTTAAAATGTGTAGGCACCTAAATTCTTTTTTTTTAAATATTATCATGCCACACTTATCTGCCTCTATGACTGAATTACCTAACTCTGTAACACATATATGCCTGTGTCTAACCATAACAGGCAGATACCTAAGCATCTATTCAAAATAAAATATCACTTTGACAGAATCTTTACAATCTAGTTATGATTATTTAGCTGCTAAGTAAGCCACTGGCAGTAGGGGGCAGCAGTGTACATACATTACAGACGAACTGTTTCTTTCAAAGTCCAGAGCTGTTTCTTTCAAACAGACGAGCTGTTAAAGTCCAGAGCTGGGGTCGGATAAGAGAGCGTTAAGGTGTGTGCCAAGAACTTGCCTTCTTCTGGCTTCAAGAAACCAAACTTCGAGGGACATTCCCTGAATATACCAAAAGAATACAGAAGACAGATCCTTATTTCTTTTATCTTTTTAAATTTTGTATTTATGTGTTGAGGTTTTATAATTTGAAAGTGTTCTCTCTGTTTTGAAAGAATATTCAAAATTGGTGAGCAAGATTTTTTTGTTGTTTTCTATTGCATTTAACTTGTTCTATTGCATTTAACTTGTTCTATTGCATTTAACGCTTACAAGTTATTGCTATGTTCTTAACCATAATTTAATATATTGCAGAGAAACAAAAAAAATCAAATTTTGAATGAGTAAGAAAATAGTGATAATTACAGATGACATAGCTATAAAAATCAAAGTGTGTGACTTGGATAGCTAATAACATGCAAATATGCTAGCAATGGCAACAATATGTGCCAGGCATTGAGTTGAGTGCCTCAACCAAACTATTACCTGATTTAATCTTCACAAAACCTTTATGAAATAAGGACCATTCCCATTTTACAGATGAGAAACAGGCTCTGAGAAGATAAGATAGCTTGAGCAGACTTCTTTAAAAAATTATTTTTTTTAATTTAAACATCTTTTTCTTGTTTGCCTCTTAGTCTAAAATTTTTATTTAAGGAAAAATCTAAAATCTATTTTCTCTTGCCTTAATAAAAAAATGTAGCCACTTTCACTATGAATGAGGAACTGCTTTACCACTTTCCTGAGATGAGTCTGCACCAACTCAAGAGCCACAGCTCTCGCAGGACTCACTGTAGAATGTCTAGCAAACTCCAAGACCATGGCAGCTACAAAGTAATATTTTAAAACAGAAAAAGAATCAAACTGCTATTATTTTGTTTTCCCTGGGAATATACACACACAAAGTAAAAACTTTGAAAAATACAAACTGTTGAAACCTACAGAGCTATTATTATGGTCATTGCTGTTGCTATCCCTTTCCCCAGGACTTAAAGCTCCTGGACTTCCCAGCATCTCAGTGTAGCAATAATTGTGAGTAATTCCAGGAAGATGTTGCTGAGCCTGTCTCAGCTGATCTGCCATAGGTGGGGTTCTGCCTCTTTTCTCCCTCCCTTCTGTTCTCTGACCCCACTGGCACACACTCCTTTCTTTCTCAAAGCTTCTTTGGCTTCCTCCTGCCTTTCTGATCTGTTTCTCTCTTTCTCGCGTTTCATTCCCATGTTGCTAGCTCCAGCTCCACCTACGTAATAGCATCCTTTTCCCAAACTGGCTCTGCTCAGAGACTTCCCAGTCTTCCTGTTCTGTTTTTTCTCATATTTAATCAGCTCAGTCCCTTTGTTTCCAAAACTCTTACTTGGCCACTTTAGCAGAGCTGATAACTGGGCTCATTCATCTTTTCCCCTGGTAGGTGTCCTGGAGCCTGCTGGAGATGGCAGACATCCTCAGAGCCCACGTTTCATGCATCCTGACTCCCACCAGAGAGGGATGACATTGCCATCTGAAAGCAGAAGAAATATCAGGAGGCAGAGGAAAAACAAAATATTGCATTGTGCACCCCATACAATTACACAGCAAAGAACTTGGTGGGAAGTAAGACACTTTGAATTAAAAGCTGCAACACATTTATTGAGTGACTTCTACGGTGGCTAACCTTGTTGAGTGGGATTGAGCGTGAGGATGGTTTTCAATTCTTCCAGACCACAGTGGAAGCCTTTATGAGTGGCTTCCACGTGGCCTTTGCGAGTCAGATGTTGCTAGGAGGTTGTGGAGAGCCCTATGAGGAGCTCAGATCCCTGGGTTTTTGAAGCAGACCATGCTGTCTTCTTTAAGTCTTTTGAAAAATACTTCTTGCCTTGCTCTAGGACCCTGGGAGAGAATACACCTCTCACCAGAGGACAACTTGGCCTCATTGACAGAGGCACCCATCTTGAGCTGGGTTTTGCCTTAATTCATCAAGCTATGAAGTCAGGCATAATCAGTAGCGTGCTATCAACGAGAGGGAACAGCATTTCTGGGATCCAGCTGCGGCAGACCCTGAAGGCACAAACTGATTGTGTGAACAAAGCTTACACTCCCTGTGTGTCCACCATTCTGCTCCATCATCTTTCCTCTGCCCAAACCAACGGTTACACAGGGAGCTCCCAGCAGTAGGCTGAGGAAGAATCAAATACAGTTTAAACTTGGCCCCCAAGACAGAAGTGGACTTCTGCAAAGTTGCAGCCCCAGCCAGAAATGGCCCTTAGGACAGTGGAGACTGGAAAGCCACACATGGGAACGGAGCTTAGAGTAACCCACTTCAAAGTCCACTTTGTGTGGAGTTGGAAAGATGGCCTGGTGTGTGAGCCATGGCTGTATAATTTGGACAGATGTTCAGGGAATTGGAAGGAACTCTTTAATTTGGTGACAAGGTGGTCTAGAGAAGAACAAGGCGGAGGGGTATCTTAGAATGAGGCCATAGTGACACTACTTACATACATGTGAATGCTTCCCAAAGCGCCCCACCAGAACGGGGGCTCTCGATGATCAAGAGGAAAAAAACAACCTGCCCTGGAGCTGCTGGTCAACTTTCTCCCCACACACCCCACTTTTGGCTCCATGGACTCATGAACAAAATGACTGCAGAGGAAGAGATGAAGAGAAGGGATGGCCTGGAAAGGATTTCTTCTCCTCGAGGCTGGCCTCTCCGTTGCCACTGGACTGGCCTGCCTATTGTCACTGCTGAGTGTCCAAATCACCCTCAGTAGCACCCAGCCTTGTATCCCATTCTTGAACCAAACCCTGAGGACCACGCTGACAGCCGTCAGAAAGCTGATTGTACTGGAGCATTCCATCATGGAGGGGACAGAAAATTTCCCTCGGTGGAAAAGTCCCTGATACTGAATAAGATTTTCCTTCTCCACCTACCATGCTCCCTCCTGCCACACAATCCAGTTCCTGCATTTCTATAGGTTGACAATGTGTGTCCACTCAAAATTCCTATGTTGAAATCCTAATGCCAAGTGTGATGGTACTAAGAGTTGGGAACTTAGGGAGGTGCTTAGGTCATGACAGTGAGCACTTATGAATGAGATTAACACCCGCTAAAAAGAGGTCAGAGGAGCTCCCCAGCCCCTTCTCTCATCTGAGGACACAGCAAAAAGCTGCAAGGGGGCCCTCCATCAACCATGCTGGCACCCCAGTCTCAGGCTTCCAGGCTCCAGCTCTGTAAGAAATTTCTATGCTGCCCAGTCTGTTATAACAGCCTGAACATACTGAAATATGCATCATCCTGAAGCTCCTGCATCTCTGGAGCGCTGGGATGCTGGTTCAGTCCCTAGCCTGGCACAATGGGTTAAGGATCCGGCGTTGCCACACCCATAGCGTAGGTCGCAACCACAGCTTGGATCTGATTTCTGGCCTGGGAACTCCATATGCCGTGGGCCTCCCCCCAAAAAAATTACACACACTTACCATGGTCATATCCAAACCATGTTGTTACTGAACATGGCACCGTGTCCATGCTGAAGAATTAAGAGAGTCAGAGGGCTCCCTGCTCTTACCACAACCTCAGCACCTGGAAGCAACTGGCTTACAGAGTAGTTAGCTCCAGGGCCAGGTGGAAAGCAATACTTGGCTAGACTGGTCTTTGTTCCTGAGGTGGTTATTGGCCCCGAACCAGCAACCATACTGGGTGCCAATTTTGCCATCGTTAGAATACCTTGTTCTGGGATCCAAAGGATGGAAATTAGAGCAGCACCTCCTAACATTCCACCTAATAATTCACTTACACAAGTTTTATTTATCATCTTTTCAACTGTGGTTTTGCTGGTGTAGAAGTCTGAGTTCCTGGGACAAAATTATTGCATTAAACACAACCATGTTCCCACAGCAAAGGGCTGCCCTTTGGATATTTTAGGTCCCTGGATAAACAGGTAGGAAAAGAGGGTGACCAAATTTACTGGGAAGGTTAGATTGGTGATTCAGGGAAAATGGAATTTCTGTTAAATAAGGAAGACAGTGGGAAAAGAGCCCTCAAACCAGGAAATTCTGTGGGTGGCCCCATTTCATGCCATGTCAAGTGGTGAAAATCAATGGAAGACCATGAGAACCAATATAAAAAGGACCTTGCTAAGATTCATGCCTTTCTGGAGTGAAGCCTTGGGTGGCCCCCTGTCTGCTGAGAAGCTGGCTGAAGGCAAAGGCAACATAGAATGGGTGATGGAATAAGACAGATTCATTTACCAAATACCAAATAAAGCCTCATGATCAGTTGCAGAAATGATCATTATTGTAGCAAACATATTTCTTCTAGGTCATATTTTTATCTCTTCTCGCTTGTTTCTCTACTATTCTACAAGACTGTCATTCAACTATAGGGGTAAAGGCCAACACGTAGAGGTGAATGCTGTCACTGATAACATTTAGGGTCCGTTGTTTGGAAGGGAAGTTCAGTGTATTCTCCTTGGCATGAGACATGGTTTCATTACAATAATGAGTGTAGTTTTTTGCTGCTGTTGTGGTTTGAAAGTTTGTGAGGGAAGAAGGGAAGCCACAGACGTCCAGCAACCAAAGGTGTCTGTGGCAAGAATTGGATATTGGCTCCAGCCAGTACTATTCCAACTCCCTCGTTTTGCATCAGGCCTTTCTGCAAACTGGAGGCTGAGAAACACAAGACTTCATTTCCCAGACATCCTTCTAGCTCCAGTTCCCCACACGACCTTGCCACCCTAGCTCTCTGTTAAAAAAAAAAAAAAAGAATGGGCGAAGAGGTGCTCACACTCAGGCTGGGGCCGCATTCTCAGCTCCAGTAGGAAGTTCGGAGGTGTTAGAGTCAGAAGGATGGGAGCTTGAATCCCTGCGCTGCTAGGAATCCAGTGAGGATGTGGGCAGTTTCCTGACCTTCTCAGCATCCCGTGGATACAATGATAACCCCTCGCTGGGAACACTATCGTGAGAAAGAAGAGAGATCGTGAGTGTAAAGCACCTAGTGGAGTACCTGGCACGCATCACCGAATGTTGCTTCCTCATCCCATAACAACCAACAGAGCAGCTTGGTGACTGGTCATATCTTTTCCCCAGAAACGGGTAAGAAATGTGCAACTTTACAGGAATGATTTTGAAAAAAAAGCAATTATGACATTACCTAACTGGGCATAAAGCCAGGGGGAATATCACTCCAATAGGGATCTGATATTTTATTAGGAGTAAAGGGTTATCTGGACAAAAGCCGCCATTAGCAGGTAGGGCCAACATCACGTGATAACCTCAGACCCCCTCACTCTTGAACCTGCTGTGTCAGTTAAGCAGTTCACAGGTGGTAGAGTTGTGTTTTGTGCAGCCCGCTGATTCCTCCATCATCTTGACTCATTTCATTCCTGGAGCTGGAAGAGTATTATTATTATTATTATTATTATTATTTAGTATTTTCCAAGTTAAATTTCTTAAAATATGTTGTTACCTGCCCTTCATTTTCATGGTAAAGCAGAACTGTTTGAAGTGCTTGTTCTCAGAATTCACCCATGAATTGAACCCATAGAGGCGAAAAGAATAAAAATTCAAACTGTGTTTCTTCACAGTGGAAACCACCACTTTTGAAACAATAAAGTGAAGGTAGCTTTCAGGACTGGCTGTCTTGCTGAGGCTAATTGTTTGGTAAATGTTTGTTATCTGATAATCCAGGGAACAAGAAAGCTATTCAGTATCAGGTAACAAAATACACAATGCCTGATGTATTGTCTGTTATAAGCTGCTTAAGTCTTTCCACACCCTAGGTGAAGGGAAGAAGTGGTTTAGAGGAGAAGTGGTTTAGAGGAGAGAAATTCATTTGATTCTCCTAATATGACCAGGAATATTAAAACAATGAACTGATGTTTAGGTATATACCAATGTAAGTATAGTGCTTATTGTTCCATAAATGTTATTAATTCCACCCATTTGAAACACAATGCTAAAAAAAAAAAAATAGCTGAATTCCAGCGTTCCTGCTGTGGAGCAGTGGGTTAAGAGTCTGACTGCAGCAGCTCAGGTCAGTGCAGATGTGCAGGTTTGATCCTGGTCCAGTGCAGTGGGTTAGAGAGGATCTGGTGTTGTTGCAGCTGCGGCTAGGTTGCAGCTGTGGCTTAGATTCAGTCCCTGGCCTGCGAACTTCCATAAGCTGCAGGTGCAGCCATTAAAAAAAAAAAAAATCAATCTGGGGTTTGCCGTTGTGGCCCATCAGTTAACGAAACTGACTAGCATCCATGAGGACACAGGTTCGATCCCGGGCCTCGCTCACTGGGTTAATGATCTGGCATTGCCATGAGCTATGATGTAGGTCACAGATGAGGCTTGGATCCAGCGTTGCTGTGGCTCAGACCAGCAGCTGTAGCTCTGATTGGACCCCTAGCCTGGGAAACTCCATATGCCGTGGGTGTGGCACTTAAAAGACAAAAAAAAAAAAAAAATCTGAATTGCAATTTTAGACTTTGGGAGCAAGTGATCATGAGTGTAGGAGTGAAGCTGTTTATTTCTCTTTCCTCTCTGCTTGCCAAGTCTGTGTGTTCACCACTGTATCCCTGGTGCCGAGCCCAAGGACCATGAGCCCCGTTCAGTAATTGAACTAGGAGGAGGAATCATCAGAGAACCACAGAAGGTCAACTGCAAAGACTTTAAAAGGTTTCTCCCCTCCATAGTCCTTGTTCCATCTCTCTTGGTTCTTCCCAGTAATAAGAATTCAGGTCTCAGGGCAGGGAGGGAGAGCTCTCGTCTAACAGTGTAAATTCTCAGCCTACATCTACCACCAGTTCAGCTCTTGAACCTGGACCCAGCCGATGGAATCCCTCTTCTACAGGACAGCCCAGCAGACAGTGGCCCATGCGTCCATTAAGACCACCTTGAAACCCCATTGCTTCCTCTCACCAGTGTCCGGTCCCCTCTTCCTGATGACCCTGCCCTCCGAAAACCTTTTTCTCTTCTTTCAGAGCATGGCGCATCCTCTTGCTGGGGTCTGAGTAGCACAAAGGAAGGGGACTGTTCCCTCCCGTGTCCCACAGACCACAGATCTAAGGCTGTGTCTTCAACTCAAATGACTTTTCTGTGGGCGGCCACATGGGGAGAGCAAGAGCTCACCACTGAGGAGCAGTCTACAGTTCATGCCCCACACTAAAAACAGATTTATATGTATGACTCGGTCACTTTGTCATAGACCAGAAAATTACCACAGCCTTGCAAATTAACTATAATTCAATAAAATGTAAAAAAAAAAAAAAACATTTCTTCCCCTTCTTTAGATACAAATCTCCGGGAAGTGGTTACAACGGGACAAGGATGTCAGCTTTTGGCTCAGGGTCAGCTGCCTTCACTCGCCACTTCTGCTTCCCACCGGGCTGTTCCCTAGCACTCTTCTCCACCAGTGTCTGCCATTTGAAAGCGTGTCTCTGGACTCACTCCCGCAGCCAACTGTGTTGCAAGGCTCTACGTTAGCCGTCCTCCTTAGCAATCGTCCACCAAACCCTTTCCCAGCCAGACTTGTGCACAGCATTCCAGCAGAGAGGGCGAGCGCTGAACCAGGCTGTGTCAAGACTCTACTGCATGAATCCAGGCAACCGAGTTCACCTCCATGCCCTCTCCTGTAAAATAAAAATACTAAAAAAATATATATATATATTTTATATATATATATATAAACATATTATCCATGAGGACATATTATCCATGAGGATTCGGGTTGGACTCCTGGCCTCACTCAGTGGGCTAAGGATCCAGCACTGCCGTGAGCTGTGGTGTAGGTCACAGAAATGGCTCAGATCCTGCATTGCTGTGGCTGTGGCAGAGGCTGGCAGCTACAGCTTCTGTTAGAGCCCTAGCCTGGGAGCCTCCATATGCCTCGGGTGCAGCCCTAGAAAAGAAAAAAAAAGAATAAAAGCAGTGCCATCCTCCTGGTGTCCTGGCGAAATACAGCAATATGTGAACCCCTAGAGCAGGGCCGGGCACTCAGGCAGAGCTCAGGCAGACCTAGCTACTAACAGTGCTTATTCTGGCTCTGCTTCCTCAGAGAGCCCACAGGATTTATAAAGTCACACGAAGGAGTGGCTGACTATTGGCTCCAAAGTGTTAACTACAGGATTCCTTAATAACAGCTTCCTGCATCGGATGCAGAATTACACATGTACAAACATTTTCTTTTCCCCGCTGAAATTCTCAACCTTGGCTACACTTTAGAATCATCTGCAAAGATTTTAAAAGCTACTGGTGCCCAGGCTGTCCCCCTGTGCCAGGTATTCTGGTATACGCGGTCTGGGGTGAGCCCCAGCAACTGCTCCCCAAACAAGTATAAGGCACCCATGGGTGAGAACCTCTAGTAGCGACGAAACAGATTGCTTGTGTGGTTTTATATATATAACCACATATGTATATATAAACATATATGTTTTAATCAAGACATCCGTCCCAAACTGGTGCAGCGGATTAAGAACCTTACTGAAGCATCTAGGGTCACCGCAGAGGTACAAGCTCTATCTCTGGCCCAGCTCAGTGAGTTAAAGAATCCATGGATGCCACAGCTGGGATTCAGTCCGTGGCCTAAGAATGTCCTTATGCTGTGGACATGGACATAAAAAATTTTTTTTAAAGGCATCGCTCCCAGGAGTTCCCGTCGTGGCTCAGTGGTTAACAAATCCGACTAGGACCCATGAGGTTGCGGGTTCGATCCCTGGCCTCGCTCAGGGGGTTAAGGATCCGGCGTTGCCGTGAGCTGTGGTGTAGGTTGCAGACGCGGCTCGGATCCCGCGTTGCTGTGGCTGTGGCGAAGGCCGGCGGCTACAGCTCCTGTTAGACCCCCAGCCTGGGAACCTCCACGTGCCGCTAGTACAGCCCTAGGAAAAGGCAAAAAAAAAAAAAAAAAAAAAAAATACATCCCTCCCAAAAACTCTGATCCCATGATCTGATGTGGGACCAAATATCACTATTTCTAGAGCTATGCAGGTACTTTGGAAAACCACTGGCCAGCAAATTTGCATCACGTCCCCAAAGGTGATGAAGAAAGACTGCTCCCAAACAGGAGTGTGAGATGTGCTCTCCGTCAGGGATGACATTTTCCCCAGTCCAGCCGCCTCCCACCTGGACCCAGAGGCTCCCACTCCGCTGCCGGGGGCCAGCCCTGCAGGAGGAAGTGCTACCGGGAGGCGAAGGAGCCCTGCA
Organism: Catagonus wagneri; assembly: GCA_004024745.2. Classification (NCBI taxonomy): domain Eukaryota; kingdom Metazoa; phylum Chordata; class Mammalia; order Artiodactyla; family Tayassuidae; genus Catagonus; species Catagonus wagneri. Next base: position 9,038,691 of record PVHT021183553.1, read on the forward strand.
GCCTCCGGCTTTTTCCTTCCAGTCCAGAAAATCGCCAACCATGTGGTCCCTTTTTTATATTTAGCCTGAAACTTTAGATTGAGTGACACAGCCTTCAGAGAACTGTGCCTATTTCTGTCAGTATAGGCTTATGAGAACAGATTTTTCGGCAATAACTGATACAAATTCAACCCAGGAAGAAGTAGGATGTTGCCACTTCTTTTCACACCACACCAAATATAGACGGGCACATTGACAAGTTTGTATAAAACAAATTACACTCAAATAAAGTCAGATAAGCTGTTATTATTTATTTTTAGCTACCTAAATTCTGTAATATATTCCTTTAAAAAAAACATTTGGGTGTCAACATAACTTTACTTTCTATGCTTCTGAAGATGAATTTCATTATTCTGAAATTGTTCTTGTATTCACGGTGTGAAAATACTATCTTTTCTTTAATGAAATGATGCTGTATGTACATGCTTGTTAGTTTGTTTTTAATGGCTTTGCTTTGAAAAAGAAAGAACCGGTAACTATGTTTGTCAACCTCCCTTCACTGTGAATCCCCCACTCTTTGAAAAACACATTTGTGAAATCGCAGAGCCTGTGGGAAACAGGCAGCCTCTACAAAGTGCTTTTCAAAGCACAGGTCATCCTCAAGTTAATGGTGGGATTATGTCCCAATAAACCCATGGTAAGTTGAAAATATCTGAAGTCAAAAATGCCTTTTTTTGGGAGTTCCCGTCATGGCGCAGTGGTTAACGAATCCGACTAGGAACCATGAGGTTGCGGGTTCGGTCCCTGGCCTTGCTCAGTGGGTTAACGATCTGGCGTTGCCGTGAGCTGTGGTGTAGGTCGCAGACACAGCTCGGATCCTGCGTTGCTGTGGCTGCGGCGTAGGCCAGTGGCTACAGCTCCGATAAGACCCCTAGCCTGGGAACCTCCACATGCTGCAGGTGCGGCCATAAAAATGACAAAAAGGCAAAAAAAAAATGCCTTTTTTTTTCCCTTCACACAAAGCATATGGAAGTTCCTAGGCTAGGGTTCTAATTATAGCCACAGCAAACGTACACCTCAGCTCAGGGCCACAGCTAGGGGTCTAATTATAGCCACAGCGACCTACACCTCAGCTCAGGGCCACTCCAGATCTTTAACCCACTGAGCCAGGCCAGGGATCGAACCTGAATTCTCATGGATACAAGTCAGGTTCATTACCACTGAGCCATGATAGGAACTCCACAAATGCTTTTAATACACCTGACCCATCAAATGTCATAGCTTAGCCTCACCTTCCTTAAACATGCTCAAAACACATCAACCTACAGTTGGTCAAAAATCATCTAACACAAAGCCTGTCTTCTAATAAAGTGTTGACTATCTTATGTAATTTATGGAACACTGCCCTGAAAGTGAAAGCAGCTTGCTCGCCTGGGTCCAGAGAGGTTGTGTGTGTCTTGGCTCTTGACCCACATGATCACGTGGCTGAGTGGGGACCGAGGCTTACTGCCCCTGCCCAGCATCTCAAGAGAGGGTTGTAGCACATATTGCTAGCCCAGAAAAAGACCAAAATTCAAAATTGGAGGTACAGTTTCTACCGATTATAAATCATTTTCTCACCATGATGAAGTTTAAAAAATCAAGTCAAACCATTGTTGAGTCATGGACTCTCTGTATTTAAATAATATACAAAGTACGTAAGATGTATACAAATACATATTTACAAAAATGAGTATCTTCAAAATGCTGCATCTCAGCAAGTGTCACTGATGTCTCTTACCTACAAATACCCAACGACAAAAGATACCGCATTTGTTATCTAAGCAAAACTGAATCACTTCAATGTACAGCAGAAATTAGCATAGCATTGTAAGTCAACTATCCATCAGTAAAACTTTAAAAAAGATAACACATTTTTTAAAAGGACATTTCTTTACTCAAACAGATGTGTAAGTTGTGATACATCATAATTAGAAGAGGGACAAAATGATTTCACTTTTGGAGGAAGCAAAGGTTAGTGAATTTCAAAAGTGCTTTTTGGAATAATGAATAAAGCAAGGAGAAGAATGATGGCTGGCTGGCTGGCTGGCTGGCTGGATGAATGGGGTTAGATAACTACTGGAGAAAAGGAAGGGGGATGGAACCAGGAAGATTAGAAAGAATGAGAAAAGGAACATAATTAGATGAGTAGGAGGATGAGGAAGAAACATATAAGAGAGTGTAGGTAGTATTTGGGGAAAATTCTGAGAGTTCTTTACAAGTGAATTAAACGGTGATCCTGTCCTGTTTCCTCCTCTGAAAACATGCGATTTGGTTTTGATTATTTCCAATATCCTTTCCAGCTGTAGCATTCTTTGAGTGCATGGGGTTTACAAAAGAGGAGAAAGGGAGAAAAAGAGATCTAAAAAGGTTCAGCAGGAGTTCCCGTCGTGGTGCAGTGGTTAACGAATCTGACTAGGAACCATGAGGTTGCGGGTTCGATCCCTGCCCTTGCTCAGTGGGTTAAGGATCTGGCGTTGCCGTGAGCTGTGGTGTAGGTTGCAGACGCGGCTCGGATCCTGCGTTGCTGTGGCTGCGGAGCAGGCCAGTGGCCACAGCTCCGATTAGACCCCTAGCCTGGGAACCTCCACATGCCGCGGGTGCGGCCATAAAATGACAAAAGGCAAAAAAAAATAAAATAAATAAAATAAAAAGGTTCAGCAATTCCAAAGCATTAGACTACCTGTTCTCTTACTATGGTCACTGTCACAGATTACAGCCTTCCTGGCTTAAAACACAAAAATTTTCTCTTACAGTTTTCGAGGTTGGAGGTCTTAAAATCTAGACAGCCCTCCTGCGCTACAGTCATGCCAGCTTTGATTCAGAGACACACTAGATTCAGAGACCCAGGCTCCTTCCATCTTTTGACTCTGTCTTTTTCTACCTGTGGCTCCCATGACTGCCTTGAGGATACAACTGCCAGATTTAGCAAATGAAAATACAGGACACCCCACTAACACTGAATGTCAGACAAGATAAGCAGCACATAATATCTTTAGTCTAAGTATTCTCCAAATATTGCATGCAATATAATAACGTTAAAAATTATGTTGCTTATCTAAAATTTAAAATTAACTGTGTATATGCTATTTTTTTTTTTTTCTTTTTGGCTGTACTCATGGCATGTGGAAGTTCCCTGGTCAGGGATCGAACCTGAGCCACAGTGGCAACCCCAGCTGCCACAGTGACAATGCTGGATCCTTGACTGGCCTGTGCCACAGGAGAACTCCTGGGTACCCTCTATTTTACCCTCCAGTGTTTCCTGGAGATCATACCCATTCCAACTAGCCAGATGGGGAAAGAGCATGGGTGTTCATTCTCTAAGGGGCATTTATGATGCAGGCCAGGGTGAAAGTTTGCTCCTCAACAAGCAGCATCCTGCCCAAAAGCTCTACACGCAGGACAATCTCCTTCGCATCACTCCAGCATCATTCTAGCCCCTTCCTAATCAGCTTCAAAACGCTAATCAGTGCAGAGCGCCACCCTTTATAATCCTCCCCAGCTCCTTAATGTTGCCTAGGAATCCCTGCCTATTTCTGCAGCGTCCTTATGACTCACTCTTCATAGCCCCACTGCCGGCACACTGTCTTTCTTTGGCACCCCATTAAACCATTCCGAGCCAAAAGGGAGTTCATCTGGACCTCTATAATCGGTCAGCATAGAAGAAATGTCAAGACCCAAGTGAGCTGGATGTCACTTAACACCCAGAGCCCTGCGAGGAGGGGCTGTGAGTAAATCTTCTCACTATTATGTGAAATTCTCCGATTTCTTTCCAGTTCTCTTTGGAGAGAGTCCAGCCAGAGTCTTGAACAGGCTCAAGCAGCTTTTGTTAGCATCTCCAACAAGGAAGAAAAGAAACTGGATATAGGAAATAAGTGCAAAATACGAATTAGTTTAAGGGAGGATGGTTTTTAGGCTTCCGTTTAAAAAAAAAAAAATCATCTGACCCAGTTTTCAACTAGGTCAAGATGCGGTAGACTGAGTTAAATCATGAAAGGCACAAATTACCCTAGAGCAGAGGAAGATTTTCATGAAGTCACTTCTAAGCTGCTCCCTTAGCTTGAGTGGAACTTGACTTTCCAGTTGAGGGAGTGCCGTGCCCCCAAGGAAAAGTAAACTCATGACTTTGCCACCCTCTACTTTTATTTTCCCATCCTCCTCCCAGCTTTCACCAGTTCCCCATTCCTTCCAGCAATAGTTGGTTTTCCCCTCTTTTAATGACTTGGAGCGACGCAAAATAGATGGCTTTATGGAGCTCTTCATCTTCTCCTTCCCTTTTTCTTTTGCCTTTAGATGAAAAGAGCCTTGAAATTTAGAAAAATCTAAGACTTTTCACTCCTTTTTTCTTTATATAGTTATAGTCTTTTTAGGGCCACACCCGCGGCCTATGGAGGTTCCCAGGCTAGGGGTCTAACAGGAGCTACAGCTGCCGGCCTTCGCCACAGTCACAGCAACGCGGGATCTGAGCCGCATCTGTGACCTACACCACAGCTCATGGCAACGCCGGATCCTTAACCCACTGAGCAAGGCCAGGGATCGAACCCACAACCTCATGGTTTCTAGTCGGATTGGTTTCCTCTACACCACAACAGGAACTCTTCTTATTCTATATTTTCACCAGCATCATCATTCAAATATTTTTTGCTCCTTTCGCCATATTATTTCCCCTTCCGTCTTTAAATGATGAAACTCTTCAAATTTTTCTCTTGTACTATTCTGGTTTCTTTTCTAGACGTTTTCCCAGTACTTGGCTTGGCTGATCTTTGAAATGTGGGCCTTCCTGGTTTTCTATGTTTGTTCTTTGGACTGGGGGTTTGGGATTGGCATATGCACACTGAGGTATATGGAATAATTGGCCAACAGGGACCTGGTTATAGCACAGAGATCTCTACCCAATATTCTATAATAATCTATGTGGGAAAATAATTTAAAAGAGAATGGATGTGCATATATGTATGACAGAATCACTTTGTTGTGTAGCAGAAATTATCACAACCCGGTAAATAACTGCACTTCAATAAAACAAATTTTAAAAGTTAAAAAAATAAAAATAAGCCTCATTGTATTCTTACCTCGTGCACATTTAATTTTCACATTCCCATTAGACATTTCTGATCAATTTTTCTTTTCCTTCTTTCCTGATAAAACTTAATTTCTTGCTCCTCTTTATTTTATTTTTCCCCTTCCATCACCTGAGAGGGCTAAGGTCTGAACAGCCCAGCTTCTAAGATCTTCTTTGTTTCCTTCTTCCCTTTTCTCACTCCAGCTCTTGCCTGTATTTTCAGTTTTTATGGTGTTAGTATCTTTCCTTTCTGTCTTCCTCCTGCCTCCCTCCCTGTGTCTATGCATCAGTTCTTCCTTCTAAGTTTTCCTTCGGTTCCTCTTTTCTTTAGGTTTTCTTGTTTTTGCTTCATAACAAAAACATCCTTGTCTAAAAAAAAAAAAGAAAGAAATGAAAACCCTCCAATAAATCTCCTAGGCATGAACAGGCCATCTTCTGGCCTCCAACCAGCCTTGCCAGTCCGTCCCTCACACCCTCACATGCAAACCAGGCATCCAGCTGCCAAGACCACTCTCTTACTCTGGGGGAGTCTTACCTCTGCCTAAAGTGCTTTCCCCGCTTCTCTGCTTAACTCTAACTGTGCCACCCAAGACTTACCCAAGATGTTACCTTCCCCCGTACCCAACATTCCCAGTCTGCTTAGTCAAATGCCATCTATGCTTCTATCACCTCAGAGATTTAACCTCCTGATCAATCAAAATGCCAAGTGGGATTGTAAACTTAACCTTTTAAAAAAGTCAGCTGAAAGAGAATGGATGTGTGTACCTGTGTAGCTGAATCACTTTCTGTGCAGAAGAAATTATCACAACCTTGTAAACCAAGTATACCTCAATAAAACTTTTTAAAAAATGGAAAAAGTCAGCCATAACAATATACAAAGGCAATTCATGAGAGAGTTTGCTGGTGGCTCCATGGGTTAAAGATCCAGCATTGTCACTGCCGTGGCTCTGGTTCCTGCTGTGGCACAGGTTCGATTCCTGGGCCCAGAACTTCTTCATGCTGAGAGTTGGACCAGGAAAAAAAAAAAAGGTGTGTGTTGGATGTGTAAAACAAACGTATAGTGTACTAAGCACTTATTTTTAAAAAATTCATAGAACCTCCACACAGGTTAGTGCTCCCCAAAACCCCAAGCTGTCCTTTTTAGGTCACATTCTTCTTACTCTCCCTTGGAAATAACTATAAACTTTGCCTTTACGCTAATAATTTCATTTTTCTTTAGTTATTACCACCCATGTATGCATTCCTAAACAACAGAGTTTAATTTTCTCCTGTTTTTGAATTTTATAAAGACAGGGCCATCTGTAGCTAGATCATACAGATCATCCCTGGTCCTCTTTATTTCACTCAACGCTGTGTAAGATTCCAGGCTATTATCACATTTAGTTACTGCTCATCTATTTTCTCTTCTGTCTGAATTTCCAGTGCATGGAATATTCCACAATTTACTTATCCATTCTAAAGTTGATGATCCAGTTTGGAGCTATTTAAACACTACTGCTGAAAACATTCCTGAACAATAATCTTGGCGCACATGTGCCTGCATTTCTCCAGGGTATGAATGGAAAAGAAATTGTTGAGTCACTGTGTGTGCCTACGATCAGGATTTGTAGAAAACGCCAAGCTTGTTTTCCAGAGAGGTGGCAACAAGTTGCGTTCCCACCCACAGTCTACGGGAATTCTTTTTGCCTTACAGTCTTGTCAAACTTGGCCCATCTGATAGGCAGGGATGGGCATTTTTATCTCTATCTGCGTGGAGCTACCCAGTTGGCTGGCTCTTCAAAACCCAAGCATTTGTTAATTCATAAATTTCCCTTACATTTATGAATTATAGCAAGTTTGTTCCATGCCTGAAATTTTTCCAAGTATCTGCTGTAGGAGAACTTGTGCTCAAGAGTGGGTGGACAACATCTACTCTGAAATTTTATTATCCTTTAAAATTGAAACAGATTTTCTCCACTGGTACTGCTGGTATACAGGGCAAGATTTGTACAGAGCAGAGTGAAAGAGGCTGGATTACACCACCCACTGATGCCTTCAAGCCTAAGACGAGGATGGAGGGTGCCCACTGAGTCTCCATGTAACTGAGCTCAGCAGTGACTTTCCATCCCGGCCTCACAAAGCAGTTCTGGAATCAAGGGACTTGACCTTACCAGGAACTTCCGGGGAGTCCCACTACTTCTGGAGGCAGGATGCAAACAGGATAATGAATCCTTACCTATCTCAGAGAGCACCCCCCCTTAAATTCTCACCCCAGTATGTTAATAGATACCACCAGTGAATTTTTCTGAAATTAACAGTTCTTTACAAACTGATTGCTTTAAATTCAAAGATGTGAAAAAAGGAAAGTTTTGGACAGAACTAACTAACACTGGGTCTTTATACCTCTCTGGAGATCATTTACTCAAGTGGTAGTAAAAGTGATACGGAGTGAAGTTATCAAGCATAAAAGAACTGTCACTTATAAACTCATATTCCAGGATTTTTTTTAATGCCAGTGAAGTATTGCTAATAAAAATTTCCCCACCTACAAACAAAAGTTTCCTGTTATTCACGTTAACTGAATGCGTGAATTAACACGCTATAATTTTTTTAAATGCCTTTTGGTTAGTCCCTCTTTGCTAAGTTGGCTTAATTCCCATCTTTAAATTTCTTTCACCTTTAATATTTCCTCTGTTAGATAATGTGTATTTGAAAGGGTTCTTCAAACTGAATATTAAGCACATGCCTATCGTAAAAGTTATTCCCTTTAAGAAGAAATTCATCAAAAGTTAATAGGAAAAGAGAATATCTGTAACTAGAAAATTTTTATAAATGGTCCAAATACTCTCAGAAAGTCAGGTGTGAGATAGGAAAGAAGAAAGACCCTCCAGGCTTCCATCCATCCATTAATCAGTTCCGACAAACCTCATCAAATTCTTTCCTAATTGATGAATGAATCCTTCTGAGTGAATTATAGTTATGAGTCAATGGAACAAAAAAAAAAAAAAGACTAAAACTTCATTCAGAATGGACACATTTGCCCACTTGGTCAGCTGTGCAATTTTTGGAAAGTCAAGAATAAACAACTTTTTGTAAAAAGAGAATGTCAACACTAATGGGAAAAAGCATGCTCAAATGGCAGGGACTATGGAGAACAGAAAGAGCGCTGGACTGGGGCTCTGATGGTGCACATTCTGGAGAGTGTGCAAAGACAAGGGGTCAAAACTAAGACCAAAGAACTGAGTTAAAAATTCTGTAATATTACATTTTAATTGGCATCATCCATAGAAACCCACACGTTTTTACAAATAAGTTTCCTTGTTCTTTTTCCCTGGAAGGTATTAGAAGCAGTACACCTAATTATAATCAGTCTCTTCTAGAATGCAGATGTTGGTTTTTATTACCATCACTGGCCCCTCCAAACATAATTATGGAGAAATAGCTGATTCCAGGTCTGAAGCAGAGAAAGAACAAGACAAACCCTGAACATCCTGTTATCAAAAGCAAAGAATGTTCAAAGATGAGTGGGCTTGTGACAAATTTTAGGATAATATAAGCTCTACAAAAAGGAAATGATTGCAACACATTGAATAAATTAAAAATCCATACTACTAGTCAAAGAAAGAGAAAAGGAGATATTTGCTATCTCTGGCAGTGTCTATTACACTAAATCCTTTCTTTGAAAATTAGTAACTTTGGGGGAAGTAGATCATGCCAGGTGCTGAGAGAAAGCTTTTTTGTTTTGTAATTTTTAGGGCCACACCCACTGTATGTAGAAGTTCCCTGGCTACGGGTCAAATCAGATCTGCAGCTGCTGGCCTACGCCTCTGCCACAGCAGCTCGGGATCTGAGCCACGTCTGTGACCTACACCACAGCTCACAGCAACCCCAGATCCTTAACTCACCGAGCGAGGCTAGGGATCGACCCGAGTCCTCACAGATGCTAGTCTGGTTCGTTCCCACCGAGCCACAACAGGAACTCCAAGAAAGGTCTTTACAACGCGGTCCCAGCTAATAATGTAGATGAAGTAATATGACATTTACAACCACAAAAGAAATAATTGATTCATGCAAGGATCGTCATTGGATATAAAACCAGTAGGTAAATTATACTGGGGATGTTGTCATGATGCCTAAGTATTACCCCACAGATTATTTACTGTTTTCAAAGGTAAAGATCTCCATTACAATGGAGAGATGTCTGTCATCATTTTAACCAAGTGACCAAATTAGCATCACTAATCATGGAACAAATTGGCATTGTGTGCTTTGTGAAGAGAAAGCAGCTAATGTACACCTCATCCATGAAATTATGGCAGAAAATTTTATCTGAATGTAATCAACTCTAGATTTCACTCCAGTCTAATGGAAATATTGTGGACAGAACAACTTAAGTGAAAAGACGGGCTCCTCAAATGCAGAATTGCAGTTTGATAACACAAATAATTCTTCAGCCAATGTGACAAAAAAATAAATAAATAATAATTCTTCAGCCAATGTGACAAAAAATAAATAAAACCAAGTTGGGGGGAGCTGGTGCAAGTTCTTTATCAAAAGAGATATCAGTCAAGAAGCACAATGTCTAAAGCTTTGTTAGAAATTAATTTGGAAGAAAACGCAGCCCTCCCACAAAAATATGCAGAGCACAATTTAGGGACTATAATGTGGGTTACACACTAGATTTGTTAGAAAATAATTGTTAATTTTATTAAGTGTGGTATTGACGAATTCATTGTGGAGGAGAATTGTTTTAAGAGACGTTTGCTGAATTCGTAGGGTCGAGTAGCATCATGTTTGCAAATTACTTTGAGCAATTCATCAAAATAATTCAGGGAGAGCATAGAAGAACAATATAACAAAAATGTTTAAAAGCCCCCCTTACTGTATAGCACAGGGAAATGTGTGCAATTGGATCACTTTGCTGTACAACAGAAGTTGATGAAACATTGTAAATCAACCATACTCTAATAACAATAAAAATAAAATAAAAATTTTAAAAAGAAGCATTGAAACTAGTTGTTAGGTACAAGGTATTCATAATAGTAGCCTTTCAACTTTTCTGTATGTCTGGAAATTTTTATAGTAAAATTTTTAACATAAAGAATGAATGGTAATAAATACAGTAACATTTTAAAATTCATAATAAAGTATAATTTCAAAATAAGATAGCATGGAAATTCCTAACATGGCACAGTGGGTTAAGAACCTGATTGCAGCAGCTCAGGTCACTGCAGAGGTGAGGGCTCAATCCCCAGCTGGGAGCAGCAGGTCAAAGAATCTGGCATTGTCACAGCTGAGGCGTAGGTTGCAGCTTTGGTCAGGGTTCAGTTCCTGGTCTGGGAAATTCCACATGCTCTGGGTATGGAATTTTTTTTTTTAGGGCCACACCAATGACATATGGAGGTTTGCAGGCTGGGAGTCAAATTGGAGCTAAGCTGCTGGCCTTCTCCACAGCCACAGCAACATGGGATCCAAGCTGCATCTGCAGCCTAAACCACAGCTCATGGCAATGCCAGATTCTTAACCCACTGAGCGAGACCAGGGATTGAACCCGCAACTTCATGATTCCTAGTCAGATGAGTTTCTGCTGTGCCATGACAGGAACTCCCAGAAATAAAATTAACAAAATAAAATCAAAATAAAGCAGCATCAAACAAAAATATATGTCAAAATCATATCATTAAATATGTAAACAAAGATTTGGTTTCATTCACAGTAACAGGCTTCTAGTCCTGGTCTGCTCGAATCCAGCCTATGCCCTGCAGCCAAAGTAAGATGCCAAAAAAGATCAGGTCATGTTATTCATCCTTCAGGGGTTCACAATCAGATCTGAAGTTCGTGTGGCTTCTGACAGACTCCTATTTATATTTCTCATAACAGTTGGACAAATAACTTGGTTCTACTCTACAGAGATGCCCTTTGCACCAAAGGCTCCTTCGTTCTCCCAGTGTGATGGATGTGGGAGATGACTGACAGCCCCCACTCTGCCTCCTTTTTCTAACTGGAGAGCTTGGAAAACTAAAGCAACATTTTGGAAAATCCCTTTCAGCATGGGTGCTGGATGTGGGGTGAGTTCATATTCATTCGATATTTGGAATGTAGAAATGAACTAGGGTCATCTTTACAGGCCTGTTTTCTTGTTTTTCTATCTGGCAAAGCCCTGAAATCACAAAATGTCTCTGCCAGCACTCTACATGCTTCTCCAGCGTCATTGAGGGCTCTTGATGAGTCTTTCTAATCCCAGACTGTAGCTCTGGGGTTTCTTTTTCCAGTTTAGATTCCAAAATCTAGACCATCAAACCACTGGGACTCTTGAGGGGAAAAAAAAAAAATAGATTACCTGACTCCACCCCAAACCTCCAGGATAAGAATCTCTTTAGGTGTAGACTAGGCTATATCTTTTCAACCTCTCCAAGTGATTATGAGACAGACTGCCTAGTATGCAAGTCCATGGACGGGTACATAGGATTACTGAGGTGTAAAGGCTTGTAGATATCATGAAACCCAACCTGTCATCTGATGCAAGAATCTCAATTCTGGAATTTTGCTATTTCCCAAGCTCCCCTTTCTACAGATTACATCATTGTCTTCAGTAGTTTACCAACCCAGCAGAAACTCTCTATTAAGACAAGCCACCCTCACGGAAAGAATGAAATAACTTCCTCCAAAACTATGCAATCAAGTCAACAACCAAGTTAAATTGAGACTTAAAAATCCACAGTCTACCTTACAGAACGTATTAAACTTTAATAGTATGTGACATACCTCTAAGCTCTTTAAGACTATTTTTTTTCCGTTTAAAGCACATTCTAGATATTGTTAATATGCCAAAGCAGAATCTCAAAGTAGTACCTCACAGAATCATGGAGTTGCAAAATGTAAGATAAGAGCAATCTTAAAGATATTTTATGATTCAGAAGACTGTAGTCACAAAATAGAAACATACTCAAAGATTTTGAGACCATACAGCACTATGTACAATAGCCAAGATATGGAAACAACCTAAATGTCCATCGACAGAGAAATGGATAAAGAAGATGTGGTGCTTACACACTCAACCATTAGAAGAAAAGAAATAACAGCATTTGCAGCAACATGGATGGACCTAGAAATTATCATGCTAAGTAAAGTTAGCCAGACAGTAAGACACCAACATCATATGCTATCACTTACATGTGGAATCTAAAAAAAGGACACATGAACGTCCTTGAAGAACAGATACTGACTCACAGACTTTGAAGAACTTATGGTTTCCAAAGGAGACAGGTTGTGGGGGGTGGATGTACCTGGGGTTTGGGATGGAAATGCTATAAAATTTGGTTGTGATGATTGTTGTACACCTATAAATGTAATAAAATTCACTGAGTAATTTAAAAAATATATCGACACTTCAAAAAAATTTTGACACCAAAATTTATGGTTTCCAAAGAGGAAACATGAGGGAAAGGGATGAACTGGGCGGTTAGGATTGACATATACACACTTTTATATATGAAATAAATAAGTAGCAAGGACATACTGCACAGGAAAATCTACTCAGTGCTGCGTAATAACCTATATGGGAAAAGAATCGAAAAAAGGAATGGGTATATGTACATCACAACTGTTTTGCTTTGCTGTACACCTGAAACAAACACAACATTGTAAGTCAACTATACTCCAATAAAAAAGCTTTTTAAAGATGTAACTATGGAAACATGATACTTTTGAAGGCTTACTTATTAATAATACTAAACAGATACTAATGCTGTCCTTATTTCAAACTCAGGAAGAGAAATAAAAGAGCTTAGTTTAAAAGTTTAATTAGATTGTTGCAATGAATAATATGTTATATCAATTAGCAGCAATCCAGGAAACTATAAAGTTAAAATATTTCTGTCAAAAAAATCAAAAAGCTAAATATAACGTGGTATCCTGGATTGATCCTGGAATAGGAAATAAGCATTACTGGAAAAGTATTGCAATTTGAATAAAGACCAGAACTCAGTGTTTTAAAAAAAGTTATTTTTTAACACAGGGACCGAGAGTGGGAGGTGCAACTTTAAAATAATGACATTAAGAAAAAGTGACTCCAGAGGTTGCGAGTTCAATCCCTAGCCTCACTCAGTGGGTTAAGTATCTGGCCTTGTGGTGAGCTGTGCTGTAGGTTACAGATGCAGCTCGGATCCTGCATTACTGTGGCTGTGGTGTAGGCCAGCAGCTATAGCTCCGATTTGATCCCTAGCCTGGGAGCTTCTATATGCTGTGGGTGCAGCCCTAAAAAGAAAAAAAAAATTATCAGACGATGTTTTCCTTTTCATTTTTTTCGTATGAATATACATAAGTATTTTTCTACAATAAGATTATAACCATGAATATTGTTTTTTTCTTGTATATTTTCTTTGTATATATGCACAAACATTCTGAATACATCTGATTAGTATTTTACAGAAATAATTTTATTTAATAATTTAAGTATTTTATTGTGTATTGAACATCTTCTATGCACAGACAGTTTTTTTTGGGGGGCGGGGCATGCCCAGGGCATGCCAAAACTCCCAAGTCTGGGATCAAACCTGAGCCACACCAGTAACCTGAGTCACAACAGTGACAATGCCAGGTCCTTAACCCACTGAGCCACCAGGGAACTCCTGAACAGATACTTTTTTAGGTGTGGGGGATTCAGTAATGAAGCAGAAGGAGAACTGTGTACTAATGGACTTACGGTACAGCAACAGAGATGGTGAAGAAATCGGTTACTGCTGTTTAAATGAATAAAACTTTTATAGCCAGTAAAAAGTGTCAGAAATGATGGCATTTGGGTGCCAGGGATGGTTCCAGCTATAAATTCCTTTAGTCCTCATAACAGCCCTACAGATCAAGCACTAGAATGACTCCCGTTTCACAAATGTGAAAGCAGAGGTGCCCATCACTTGACCGCATATAGGTATTCACAAGGTGCTATGAAGTGAGTAACTGGGAAGAGCAACTTAGGTCAAGTGGCAAGAACAGTCCTCCCAGGGCGGCGGGATATTAGAGCTGTCATATTAGAGTGGAGGACAAGGAGCGGGCAGCGTTGCAGAGGCTGAGCGTGTTGGATGGATGTCAGAGCGACGTTTGCTATTAAGATGTAAGCAGTATGATGCTTGAGGCAGTGCTCCCTTTTGTTTCTGGATTGCAGGGGAATTCTGGGTGTTCTGGGGAAGGAGTTGGGATGGCGAATGGAGGCCTGGGGCAAGATAACTTCACTGATGAGTAGAGAAGTATTCTAGTAAGTTTAACAACATAAGTGACACCAGCTAAAAACCACCCCTGGGTATACTGAGTATACAGGGCGGTGCAGCCATAGCGGAAGTTATCTTTCCGCTTTGGGTATTTTGATTGTTCCTCTTCAACACTGTTGCGAGCATCTTTATCCCTATATATTTATGCACTTAGAACATTATTTCCTAGAGATAAATTCCCAGGAAACAGAGATACTGGGAAATGAGTATGCAGATGTTTAAGGCTTTTGACACTGAAAAAAATGCCTTCAAAATGTATCGTCTTCCTTTCACCAATTGCATATGAGTGGTTGGTTCTCCCTGGTAATTACCAAGCAGTTTTCCTAGCCATTCAAAGATATCCAAAGAGTATCTTCTAGGTGCAAAGCCCTGTGTTAGAAATTCTAAGAGGTAGAAGCAATGTGAAGCTTTTTTCCTAAAGGAGAGCCCAGCATCGTGCAGAGATGAAGCAGATGTGGCAGGTACAGTTCGTGGGAGAACAAGGTATACACTCCATCACTGAGAGAGACACTGCTGCAAGGCATGTTGAGAAGGATGAGGGTATAGCTTGGACTGGACTCATCTGGGAATGGTCCATGAAGGGCGAAGCAGGTGAACTCTGTCTTGACCTAGATAGAGGTGATGGCAGCATTCTGAATGGAGCTGTGGAGAGAGATGTGAAAACAGAAAATGGCAAAGTTTGCCTAAGCCATGGAAAGGAAGTCAACATACCTGAAGTATGTAGAACACAAGTCACCCCAAGAGGAAAGAAGAGCCCGGATCATGGACAGCCCTGAATCCCAGGCTGGAGACTTGATAGTTAATGCGGGCCCAGGAGCAATTTATAATCCACAGAATGGTAAAAATCAATTTTTGAGGATAAATGTAGTTATGATATGCAAGGCATAAATGGCAAGAGATTAGAGGCTGGAAAACCTCTTGGGAGGTGAAAGTCGCAGAAAGAAGATGAGAGAAGTCAGAATGGAAGCCCTGTGGCAGCTCCAGAACAAGCCCCAGTCTGGGGTTTTCCTAGTCTGGGGTCCTTAACCCGGAGAAGCCCCTGAGCTCACCTAAAGGGGAGCACTTGGCCGTAACCTAAGATGGCCTTACTATTCTCCACTGCACTCCACTCCATTTGAGCAAATTTTACACCTGCTTCTTTCCCCCACTAGCCTCCCATCCCACCTTAAAGTCTCTACCACAGACAACTTGTCATTGTAAATTCTTTCTCTGACCCTTTGAAACGTAGATCATTTTTAAAAGCCTTTTGGGAGTTCCCGTCGTGGCGCAGTGGTTAACGAATCCGACTAGGAACCATGAGGTTGCGGGTTCGATCCCT